>VUJU01000138.1:0-163401 GCA_009835225.1 Aphis craccivora | reverse complement strand
TCCTAAAAATTTAAAATTCAAACGCACTTAAAATTTTTCCTATAATGATGCTACGAGTTTTCTCTATAGCTACTCGAAGGAAAACTTATGGAAAACTTAGTGTTGTACATATTTTTAATCCTTAGTTATAAACACAAAAAATGTTATGATTTTTCAACTTCAAAATTACTTGCAAATTTTCGCGTTTTCGACAGATTTCGTAAAAATTTGAAAAAAAATTGTGACTAGCGATTTTTAATTTTTTTTAACTGCAATTAGAACAACTCATAAGGAACCTTGTATTAAATTTTCAAAACTTTTTGGTCATCCAAAATTTTTTCATCGACACTTCAAAAACAATTTCTCAAAAAAATCGAAAATTTCTGTGGTCTATAAATAACTCAAAAAAAGTCAAACATTTTTGAAAATTTTACGTAAAAATTCCCGTTATTCTTTAATTTTTTTTTGGTTTTTCCCGGCGCTTTTGAAAACTATTGGGAAATTCAAAAAATGACATCCAAAACTAGATTCATTTTGCTATCGGAAACCACCCCCATAGTTTGAAATTGAAGCATCATTTCGACACTTTTTCGTGTACAGACACAAAAAAAAAATACAACATTGTAAAATCAATACATTCATCACTTCGTTCAGAAACTAAAAGAAAAAACGAATATTTCAAATGCCTATACGAGTAAATATAGATACTTAACAGTGATTCGTTTTTGAGTTACAACTAAGTATACAAAAAAATCAATTTGTCGAAAATTGGTTTTGCATAAAAATTCCCGTTTTCCGTCATTTTTTGTGGTTTTTTCTAAATTTTTTTGAAAACTGTTGGAAACCTTTTTTGATGTGAGCTGTTTAACCGGATACACCGGTTGTATGTTGATAAGTTATATATTATGAAATATGAGTACCTAGTCTTATTTTATGTATTAATAAATTTAATTAATATTCAATTGTATAATAATCAATGGATTAACATGATGATTTTTAGAATTCCAGAGAAGATACCAATTATTATTATTGTTTAATAATTTATTAATTTTTCTAGTATGTTAATACTGCTGAATCTTCTATTTTGACTGATAGTATACAATATAGAGTAGGTTCCTATTTATGTGCATGGGTTTGATCAATCAGATTTTCTAACAAATTGGATAATTTTTATTTTGAAACAAAAATGTATTTAGTCATAACTCATAGTGATTTAATAGTTAAAACAATAGCTTTTCTTACTTGATATCTAATAGGTTCCTACGTAACAAGTATGAAGAAAGATTAATTTTGGGTTTAGACCTGCAGACATTTCGACATGGATCGTATGTGCTACAGAGTAGGTTATCAAATAATGTATCATGCTAAATATAAAATATTACGCACTAATAATTACATTAAACAGTCAGACTTTAATACATTTATTAAAAATTTAATTATGAATCACAGGGGATAGGCTACCACTCTAAAAATTAGTTTAAAAGATAAACCTACAATATAGATACCATCAATAGCACTATAAGTGCGAGTAGATTTTGCTGTCTGATACAATACACTTACTCCCAGGTTCTCTTTGAGGTGAAATGGTTGTGAAAAATTGTCCTAAAGGGGCTAAAGCACCATTTATGATTATGGCTAATGGGTTATATTTTGATTATGCAGATTATAAATTTAAAAAAAAATGGAATTGAAATAGTCACATTATTTGATAAATGTAAGTATCAAAATGTATATATTTTATTTTAAAACAATTATTTACTTCTTACAGTAAATTAACAATTTAAATAATACACTTTTTTGAAAAACAAATAAATAAATAATTATAAGAGATCAAAGTATGGGAAAAATAATTATAAGATAGCTCATATTAACAAAAATTCTAAAATGCAAAACAATGCTACTACAATTTTGAATGTCCCCTGAAATATTGTGAAATAATATAATTTACTTGTTTTACCCTTAATTACGTTAACGTATAAAATTAGAAGACTTTAATTACAAAAAAAATTAATGAAAAAAAAATCTTGACAATAATAAATTCAAAGATTCTTCACCAGTAACTAAAGGTTGTATAAAAAATGTGTTGAATTTTAATATTTACGTTAAAACATTTTTTTTGATCATAAATTTGTTATATTTTTACCCATATTTGTTTTTTCATTCTATATAAATTAAAAATAAATTAAGGAAAATAATTAGTTGTTAAAAATACATAATACATAGGATTGTTGCTTACATAAATAAAAGAAAAAATAATAATAATATAACAACAAAATAAAATGAGCATAATTTTATAGAATTCATGAGATGAGTTTTATCATATTCAATTATTGGCTATTGAATCTTTGTTATCGAGTAAAAGAGCCACTGCTTGCCTAACACTCATTTCCCATGAGTCAAGTATATGAGACACTGTAAAACGGACTGGCATCAACATCATCCTTGATTCAAATACATCTTTAACACACATGAGAAATGATGTGCCACCATAGTCATTGGACGAAATTATACAAGCTGGATTTGCAGGGGGATAATTCTCATAAACAATAATATTAATTGGGGGTACACAAGGCAGATTTTTATCATCTAACCAACATAAGAGGCGGATACAGGACACTCCACTTGGACGTACAGGATCTAAAGAAACCTAAAATAAAATGCTTGGTTAGATAGTATATATCAAACTTCAAAAGTATACACAATAATATACACTTTATAAACCTTAAAACGTTGATCAAGTCTAGCAATTTCTCCTTCTAATGCTTTAGGTATGATACTTTGAACTTCATTGGAATTTTCATTTCCCGCATATGGTGGAGGTGATCTTTAATATAAATTATTAATTAATTAAATAATCAATGAAATTGTTCAAATTTATAAATGCAACTTACAAAGGTCGTCTTTGGCCCACCATAAATTCTATGCAAGGTGCAAATGTTCTGTGAAGTGTATGATTAAAGTTCGGTGATTGTATCATTGACCCAATCACTTCAATTAAAGGATGCACTTCTCTCATGGAAGATGATTGTGGCGGAGGGACACTACCACCTTCTCCCTGACAACAATAATAATAGTAATTATTATAATAAAGAAACAGTGGAATTAACTCTTTTAAGCCAATAAAAAGTAATTACTCTGCTTAAATCTAATCTCTCCAAAGCAATTTCACATTTCAATAAAGTTTCCAGAGGCATCCGTTGGGTGGGAGTTGACAATATTTCTAGAAGCTTTTTCATCTTACTTAATTTCTCAACATCTATAATTATTAATTATTATGATTAAAATGTATTAAAACTAATAACAGTAGTAATATAAGGGCAATGTATTTAATATTTAAGCATTATTTTACCTTCATTTCCCATATGTGCAATCATTTTTCGTAAAGGTTCAATGTATTTGCTTAGTTGCCTTACTTTTTCTCTATATGCTATGTCTTCCTGAGCTAGAGGACTTGGGCCGGCATTAGATGATGGGTTCATGGGAGTATTTAATGATGGAACTGAACTACCAGGGGATGGCACATTACCTAAAATTGTAATTCACAAATGGAGTTATAAGTAATATATAAATATGTATATATAAAGTAGGGTAAATCATTGTTGAACATTCCTAATAAGAATATTTTTATTTTTATAACTAGAAAACTGTTAAGATATTAAATTAAATTAATATAATATTGTAATATTTATAGATGCTAATTTACTAATTTGTCAGATATCTATATTCTAACTGAAGTTGAATTTTTTAAATATTACGTTTAAAATGTAAATTATATAGTAATTATGAAAAATATTTTGTTTTTAATTTAATTTAAAAACTTATTTACAAAATTACTTAGCACATTTATTTATATATTTTTTAAACATATGATAAGTGAAGTCACTTTCTATGAATAATATGAATATCACATTGTGCTATGTGATTGTAAAATATCTGTTTTTAACATTTACTTAATAATTGGCCCCCACACGAACATGTTCAGTGGGGCCCATTATCTTCTTAAAGAATAAATAAATCAATTAATGTAGTATAGTTTTCAGAATTATAATTTTAAATTTATAATGTAGTTGTAATAAATTAATGTAACTTATAACTTATTATCAGATATTTAAAATAATAGTTACTTGTATTTTAAATATTCATCTTATTTTCTCAAAGAAATATACATACCAATTGATCTAATTGGCCCACTCATTTGACCACTAGGAGTTAGTTGAGGACCACTTGGTGAACCAATCATTTGATTACTAAAAAATATAATGGTATTAATGAAATTGTAATTAATAATAATTAAAAACTTTATTCAAATTATATTAATTAACATTAATAAACTGGATAATTTAAAGCATAAAAATAAAATTTATGTCATAAGAATAAAAATATATACATTTTAGGATGTGAAAAACCAGACTTAAAATTTTGAAACTTTGAAAGATATTTTTATGTATATTTATTAGAAATTCATTATAATTAAATTTTTTTTATGTTATAAATAAAATATATTTGAATGATTCAAAAACCAAATTAACTGGCATAAAATACTTAAAAAAAGTAAAACATTTGAACCGTGACTGTATATTTATCATATAAATTCAATACTTAAATATTAAAGTGTATGGAATATATGAAATGTCAAATAACATAATTCGTAAGTATCAGAATAAATATCCAGAAATAAGTAAAATTTAATAATTGTATACAGTTTGTAAAATTAACAGTAAAAAGTATAAAATAAATAATTTATTGCAATAATAATTATAGAAATTGTAAATACTGTGTATAATAATTTTTAGTAATAGTTAAAAACGTATGTTAAAATATTTAATAAATTTGTTTATTTTATAATTCATACTAGGATGGTTTTCAAAAATGCTTAAGCTAGCAAATGGTAAGGTGTAATTTTGCTAAACTATCAGCAGCGGAAAATACATGTTACGCTAATGAAATAGGAATACATTAAGGCTGTTGAAAGTGAAATATAAAACAATTTATACAAATACATTTTTAACCAATATTTAAATTGCCTATAATTTACATGCAAAAATAACTAATACAAATTTGCAATTTATAATTTTTTTATGTATAAAAAATATAAAATGCTAATTAATTAGTAAGTTACCTAGTTTAGATTATTACTAAAAAAATTATTTTCTGATTTAGGTAATATATTATAGAAATAAACTCTACAAAATACAAAAACCAGATTTTGAAATCCAAAAATGTATAATGTGAGTTTTATACCCTGAATTCCGAATTTATATCACTTCACTACATTAAGATTATAACCCTATGACAAAAAGTGATAACTATTTAAGATCAATATATTTTATTAAAATATATATACATATTTACCTAGATGGAAGAACATTAACAGGTGATTGTTGAGGCGATGAAGGACTATTGTGGCTAAGAAATTGATTATTCCCTACAGACCTTGGTGGTCCAGCTGGATATCCGCCAACGACTGGTTGATTAGGAATCATCATTACATTTTCTGGGCCAACAGGCATCTAGTTGAAATACAATACGTAAATAAGTAATAATAATAATTATTAATCGACAAATAGTTAACACATATATCATTCATTTAAATTGGCATGAAAAAATTGGTAAGTTGTAATCATAAAGTTTTCAAATAATGAATCATCATTTTAAATTGTAAGAAAAAAAAATCATCTAATTAAATATTTTAAACATATTCTAAGAACACTACAAAATATCAATTAACAATAGTCTACAAGTACTTTCTCTTATCATTAAATAAAAATAAGTATATCATTTGGTACCATGATATATGAATCTAATCTCTAAACAAGTCATGATCAATTTCTTTTATCATGTCAAAATAAAATTTGTAGAACTTCTTTCAAATAATTTAACTATTAAATAGTTTAAAAATACTAGAAAAAAATAAATAACATGAATCAAAAATAATTCTTTATAAAACTGAACATCAAAATAGTTGACGTGAGTAAAGGAGATAGCGTAGGGCAAAGGTGGTTGACCCCAAAATTGGTAACAAAGGGTAATCTAAAGGAAGAATTAGTTATAAAAGCTTAAAAATTAGAATTCATAATATAAAATATTTAAAATAAGAAAATAATAAAAATCAAATTTTTTATTCTGAGCTAACAAACAAACATTATTTGTTTTATAATATATGTTATAGGTTTATATTTGTATTAAACTTTTAAGTTAAAAATGTTTAAACGTATAACTCAAATTCTCAAAACTATATATATTTTTAACAGCCATAAGGTATTTATTTATATATTTTTTAATATTCTTACAAATCATAATGCAATTTTGCATATTTAAATTATAATGCATTATTACTTTTCGTGGCTGCATACGGCCCATAGCATTTGATGGCATATTACTGGGAACAACCCCAGGCATACCTTGTACTGGCATACCTTGTACAGGCATACCCTGTACAGGCATTCCCTGTACAGGCATTTGAACAGGCATATTCTGCATTGGTGGACCACCCATGACTGAAGACATAGGCATAGGAGGTCCTTGACCCATCTGATTACCCATAGGACCTGCATTAGGATTTTGCATCATTGGTCCTTGACCCATAGGTCCACTAGGTCTTAATGGGGGGCCTTGGTTCATTGGACCAGGTCCCATTGTCATTTGTCCAGGTAATTTATTTTGAGTTTGCGGTCGATTGTTTAATGTTTGCAATACTGAAATTAACATTAAATATTATATACAATAGGTAGTTATTTGATTGTATTTGATTTTAATTTCTTACATGTTGTTGCATTTACAGGACCAGGATTTTGGTTCATATTCATCATCTGGTTACCACCTCCTGTGAATCAAAACATAATTGTAGATATTTGCTTTTAAATTTAAAATACCTAATAGTATCTTAATGTAATAACACTTACTCATATCTCTTCCACCCACATGTAACAATAAACGTGCAACATAACTTAAGTACTCATCCTAAAACATTAAGAAGAAACATATAATACTATATTTAAATATTTATACATAAAAAGTAAAGCAATGGTTCATTTTAATTTAATATTTGCTATCAAATGGAATGATATTGAAAAAAAATACTAGTGTAATAGATTACAGTATTTTTTAAAGAATGTATGTTAAAAACTAAGATTATTAATTAAGATAATAAAAAGAAATAAAATAAATGACTAACAATTAAAAAAAGTTTTTTAAATTATCTAATATTTTTCATAATCATTGTAAGTGACCAAAAACACATTAATAATATCATTTATGTAAAGTATATAGAAGTGTTTTGAAAAATAAAAATAGAATTTTTATAATCATTTATTTGAAATAGGATTTTTTGAAGTAAAAATATAGTACATACCTCTACCTAGTCTAAATATGTGATTTATAAATATTTAAAAATACAATATTTAGAATACTTTATTATAAATTCGAAAAAAAAATAAACTTAAAGGTAAACTAAAATTAAGTAGATACATAAATCCAGAAGTAAAAAAAAAAAAAAATATTAGGTATTTAGGTAGTTATAAATTACCAAACTACACCATATCATAACCAATTGTTTTAATGAATAAATATCTTGAAAATTAAAATTAAAAAATACTACATTTTATTATCAGTTATTGATTAACACGTAGACTCACAAAATAATTAGAATATTATATATTATTATGATTATATAAAAAGATAATAATCTTTAACATGACTATATTATTAGTTTTATAATTATCACATATGAAAATATATACACAAAATATTAACCAAAATTAATTTATAACATTTTACGGTAATTGGAAATATATAATGAATCATTATAAAATATATATTATCAAATAAGGAAAGAATTATTATCTGTTTATGTTTCAGCGATTACAGGGCGTTCAGATTAAATTAGTTTTAAGAAACAATAGAATTATTAAGCAAAATAGGTCTGGTATGATTAATCTACCATAAATGGGTTTAACATAATAAATAATAATAATATTGATTTAAATGTATTCAATTATTTCTATTACTATATTTAGTCTGCAAGCATCACCAGATAAATGTATTATACTGGAATTATGATTTTTAAAGTTATTAAACTGTGGTTTTTCATAATAAACAATATTTTTCTCTTAAAAAAAAGAATTTATGATATTTTAACAATAATTTAACTTTTACTGTAACATTGATTATTCCGCTCTATTTGCATATAACATATTATCAAGTTGAGCACTAAAGTCTAGTAATAAAAACAAAATATTTACACAATTCTAATATGTATCTAACAATACACCAATATACATTATTCTAAATTCTAAACATTTTTTATAAAATATATAAATATTAATTATTTTTTTGTAATAAATTTGATTTGGATTACAAGTTATAATTTAAACATAGAAATTAAATACATAAACATTAAAATATTAAAATAAATGTGTATAGTGTATTAATGTTTGTATTGAAAATAATAATCAATTTCATTTTCTCATACACGTTTTACTATAGTTAAAAGTTGAATTTATATTATCTTTATTAGTTATATTAAAATCTCAAAGTTACAAAAACCAGACACACAAAACAAATATTTTTTAAATTTTTTGTGCATAGAGCTATTAATACTATATAGGGGATGTAGTATTGAATACAATATTGTTGACACAACATATTTTTAGTATAAGGATGTGTTAGACATCAGTTACTTATTGTTATGCAATTATATCGTTCCTAAAAATACCTAAAAGTAACTCTAAATGAATTATGAAACGATTTGCTTACTTTAGTTTTGGCTTTCATGAATACATGATTTTCCATTTCCAAACTGTTCTTTGACGTGGGCATTCCCGATTGAGCAATAGCTTCATCACTATAAATACAAATACAAATACAAAATATTTTTGAGAGATTCTTATTATGAATGTACAGTAATTCACAGCAAGTTATGCACGTACATTTTATTGACAACATTGTGTCGAAAACTCGAAGTACGCCAAATATCGTCGTCGCTCATGGCTGCTGTTGTAGGTGTATATTTTACCTATTTAATATTGAATTATAGTCGGAAATCGAACAGTGAGACGAATACTGTTCAATTATCAACAAATAAATCTATGAGACCGTCTGTTTTTGAGCAACGATATACTATAAACTATTAACACAAAAACACTAATTGTCAAATTAAATTTTTAAATTTTAAAGTCACAATTCACCAGTCAGGACTCAGGAGTCGGTGAAATGTAAATGGAAAATTAGAAAACGTTTTTACTGCTTTTAGAGAATAAAGATACGATAGTAAACAAATGATGACTTATCAGATAATCGTTTTTTATAAATTATTTTCCCGGTGCGAAATGTTTCTAATCCATGGTTCGGGTGATAACGGCAGTGCCATCTTCCAGCATCGTTTAGTACTCCTGTGCAATATGTGCTCGGACAACCAACCGCCCGCGACCTATACTTGACGATGATAGATATCGCTGCCGTGTACATTTTCTGTCATATTTTGAAGAATCTTCATCTCCACGCCGAGTAACCAACCACGGCTATCACAATATTAATATACCTATTATTATATCAAATCAAATTATTTATGATTATGATTAGCTGGTACCTTAGATGACCCAAAGAAAAACTTCACTTGAGTTCACTCTCAACGCTACAAACTAGTCATTCAACATGTTGTAATCATTGATTTTAAGATTTCGGTAAGTACAATATTATTTTCGGTGTTTATTATAAATTTATTTAAATCAAAGATTTAATATTATTTATAACGTATTTATACATTATAGTGTATGTATATAATATTGATTTAGAACTAATAAATAGCCATAAAATGCATAAAAAATGGCATATAAAGTTGTATAAGCCAATTTTAAAAAATTGTTTGAGTGCACCCCAAAGAATCTCCTAGGTACCTAAATGTCTGCAATAACGATGGGTAGGTAGGTACATATTAAATATTATGACATGGCGAAATAACATGCAATGTGATGATTAAACAGAACAATTATTGATCATTTATTTTTATATTTTATATAGAACGAAGTTATTTATTCGTATTGCTGTAATGTCTATATTATTATCAATCAAAAAATAATATTATCATGCATAATTAATTTTTTCTTGTCTGTTTATCGCCAAGTGGATATAACCATGGTTTACAAAACATAATAAAAATTGTAATATATTACTATGGTCTATATCAAAAAATATGTTATTGTTATAAATGCTCATTGAATACCATTGGGCGTTTATCATCTTTCGTCTGACAGTAGTGGTCTTAACAAAACTTCAAATGACGGGGGAGGGGTGCAAATATAGTACTGTGGCACTAAAAATCTGTATGAATAATATTTAACATTATAAATATCCTCATTGTTACCAACGACCCTTACAGTTTTATGCTAGATGCAAACGACCCGTCGACGGCTATAATAATATGTACCAATAATATATCTATAAACATTAGGAATGTAATAATTGTTGGTTGTTCGATAGAATTCTGTTGAACGTTGGACGATTTTATCTGTTATCACTCACGTTTGCGATTCTACATTATTTTATTTAGTTACTTCAGTATCCCTCACACTAGTAGGTAGGTATTGTAATAATATATAGGTATCTTATTTCAATGATTCTATTTAAAATTGTTTGTTTTCGACTTAAATTAAAATGCGAAGAAGTGGAAAAAAAAACCTAAAGTTTTAACCATAGTTTAAATAGATTTGAAATATTGTATCTTTTATATCTTATTTCGATCAATGAAACTGCATTAGATCTAATAATATTATACAATATTAAAATAAATAGTTTAATAATTAGATAATATACAACATAACCTCAAACATAATAGACTTATATACATAACATTGGCCATTGCCCAAATGGTACAAAATTCTCAGAAAATATGAAATTACAATATAAACCAATAAACGAATTTGCATATACATAGAAAATGCTCCCTTAGGTTTAAAATATTTGAGAAGTAAGTATAATACTGTCAAACACATTACAATCCTTAAATTCTGACAATATCATATATTATCATCTCGGTAGAAACCATATACTGACAAAAAATCCTCGCACTGACAAAATAAATAATAAAGATTGACAACAATACTGAACAACCAATTACATTTTATGTATAAAAAAAAAACAGAACTCTATTGTCGATTTATTTAGATTTAAATGTAATGTAATTATATATTTGAATTTGTGAAAATTGTTTTGGCTAATAACTTAAGCTAAATTCAGTTGTTTTGCGCTCAGGGACACATGAATTTGCCTGGGCTTAAAGTATTAATGATGATTTCTATACAATATAATCATATGCATAAGTATATACTATAATATATACATAGATAGTATACAATTTTACGTGGTTTCAAAAAACTTGCTCTCGGGGAATGTACTCGTACTGTCCGCTTTATTCGGATATGTTAATAACCATGTCAATGTCTATGTCTAAAATAGAAATATTTTGTATAATTTAAAGAATAAAATAAAAAATTTACATTATTTCTGCCATTTAATTTTTCCTAGTAATAATATCATACTTGTGTAAGTTTGAATTAATTTGTATATAATTATTTGAAACTTTAATCAAAATACTTAATTCGGTTTCACATTATTTATTTACATATACGAGTAGCCTATACAAACAAATTGATGATTGATTTATACATTTTTAATGTGGGTGTGTCGTAATCGATTACGTGATGTATAGGTACAAAAGCCATTAAACGCAAAGTCCGCAAACTTACAGATATTTATATCCATCTGTGTAGGAAATGAAACATGTTGACGATTAAAAACTCCTTAGGAAACTTCTGCGATTTATGTTTTTATTTATCTTTAAATATAAGATGTTACATAAAAGTCTGACGAAAACGAAAAGAGCGTTATATGTGTACGTATATATATACATATATATATATATATATATAAAACAATATATGTAATATATTATCATGCGAACTCACAGTTGAGATTTTTATTTTTATTTTCCTTAGATAACAAGGGTGAACATTTTTTTTTTCAAAACAAAACTAGCAAACAATTTTATTTCAATTCTCCACTCATAGTTTAAACTAGACAATAATCTTAATAAATGAACCGATTTAGAATGAACCAAAAAAATATTAAAATGAAGACAGTGATAGAAGTTATAAATTATGTAATTGTATAAAAATCATATATCCAACATTGTTCAGGTATTTTAGAATAACAAAAATGAGTTTATTTGCTATTTAATTTGCATAAATTTAAGTATTTGTATAGGTAGTGTATTTTTATGGATTTTCCAATTTTTGTTTGGTTATTATTAAGTTCAACAAAAAAGATCATTACCTTCCAATATTTTTGGAGAACAGTATCAAATATATTATACTGCTTGTGTTTAGTGAACACACTCTATAGATTATGCTATAGGTAAAATTTCTTATTCAGAATACTAGCAAGTATTTATCTTGTATGATTAAATATGGTGAATTGTCAAGGGACTATTATAGAAAAAAAAACAAAAGTGCCTACTTTAAGCTTATATAGGATGAAACAAATTCAATATAACCTATACAATTTTAAATTTATTTGACATAGTCAAAATATTTATAAAATACTCACGTTAAAAATATAGAATTGTTGAAATTTCAATATTCTGGTTAAAAAATGTCAATCTATTCCAAATTTAACTCTTAAATAGCATCAGTATTCTATTTTAATATAGTTATGCATAACCCCTAATATTTCTAATAACCATTCTATGTAAATATGTAATTATACACCTACTTATTTCGCATTTTTCATCCCAGTAGGTGTATCAAAAGAAATCATTATAACTGTTAATATTGAAAATTAAATTTTAAATTAAAATGAGTTGAATAAATATAGGTACTTGCCTTTTACTTATTATTTGTGTGCAGTAGACAAATTAAAATGTTATATTAAGTATTTTAATCTTGAGGCTGTCAAAAAGTCAATAACATTTGTACAGTGTCAAAGAAAAATATCTGACAAATCTGAAGAATTAAATTACAATATAAACTAAAAACAAATTTTTAATATTAACTATAACAATTATATTTTAATTAACTCCTAATCAAGTCTTTTAAATAATAAAATAACATAACATTCACACACAAATGCATATTATATATTTATTAATTTTTAATGTTTTTATATAGGTAGTAATCGTTAGGTATATACCATAAAATAATTATATTTTTAAAGTACCTATAGTTTTAAGTATAAAACCTTATTTTTAAATATTTATGTTATGCATAATTTCTCTAAAATACTATTGCAGTAAAAAAATATGTATAATATATACCTATATATACACATATATAAATGAAAATAAAAAATTAAACAAGTATCTATTTAAAAAATAGACACGAATTTTTGTGGTTCTAAACCTAATTTATAATATATACTATTCATACGAGTATTATCACTTATATAAAAAATAATAGTTATTATTTTATAAAAATATTTCGCTCTTCACTGCCTCATAAAATTTAATAAGTTCAATATATGAATTGACATTACTAAACTTATCCAAGCACTAATACGGGATAGTTATAATGATAATAATAATGTAGTTAATGTTTTATGAAATACAGAATAGGAACATGCCTAGTACCTATAGTACATTACGTATGAAATATCTAGTTTTGTTGCCCTAAGTAGTTAGAGCGTTAGGCGAAGGTTTAATTAGTTGATAAAATTATAATGAAGTACATTATAATATATTATAATATTCTTTAAATATAAATGGTTAATAAAACACAAACTAGCTATTTTATTATGATAGAATGAAAGTATAGTTCGATTGTCTTAAATAATAACTGTAGGTAACTAGGTAAGTATACTTTTAAAATTTAATCTTTTTTTTTTTTAAATATAATGTGTATAAATTACAGAGTGAAATGGATAATTATTTTTATTTATTAAAATAATCAAAATTTATATTTTATTAAAAAAACATATAAACAATATCGATGACTGATAATTTTGCAAGACACAGTGAGTTACATATCAATATACCTATTATTTCATTTCATTATACAAACACTGTACAACTTGACACAACGTATGTGATCATGTGACAATCAATTTCGTAGATTTTAAAACATAATATGATAATGTTCGTATGGTATATTGTGACTTCGTGCATATGTTAGGCATGCTTAGTAAACTAATAGCTTTAACGATGATAATAAGGGTGGGATAAGTGATATACAAAGTGAGGATAGAATATACTGTGTCAGTTCCTTTATAACATAATATATTATAATATTTATGAATATAGAGTAGTGTTTTCATACATTATGTTTTCCTTTTTTTATTGCGCTAATCTTACGGGAGAACAAAAAAACCATTGTGACTCTGTACCCAGTATAGAATATTTATACATAATATATTCACTTTATACAGCGACAATAAAACAATTTATTATAGACGATTTACATCCAACTTACGTTACATATACCTAGGTAAAGACTAATGTCTATATAGGGCAGATAAAAACAAAAAATTCTCATACTGTTATATTCGTATATTTAAACATCATTCATGAGAAAACAATTCTAAGACGTATAAAAATCAATAATGCTATTGGTTTAACTATTATTGTCACAAAAACTGCAACAGACTGGCACAGTTATATTACCTTTATTTCATCTAGTAATAATTAAAGACACCTAATTATTTTTATTTGGTACACACTACACATAGATCAAATAGTTATTTATTTATTATACAATATTAGGTATAAGTTTTTTTATCTTTTGAATTAATATTTTTAGAGTGATTTATGTGCCTTCATATGAATAATTATTCAACAGTGAAATTTTAAAATTCAATCGTTCAAATTAAGTGATTCAAAATTTTAAACCATGAAAGTGATTTATTTAATATTTTCACACGTGTACCAACTGTAGTTTTTTCAGATTTTCAGATTAAGTGATATTATTATTTTGTTGGGTGTATAATTTCTGGAGTATTGTTTTATTTGAGTTTAAAACAGTCAATTTCACGAACATAATAATAGCTTATAGTTTTGTTAATGTTATTTTTGTTTCATAAAATAAATAACAGTCTGATTTTCTTTAGTAGTATAGGTTACATACTTGAGGAATTGTAGTAACTTTTTAAAATCTATATTTGTTTTACCTATGATAGAAAACTGTGATAATTATTTTTATTAAATAAAAATATGCAAGCAAAATCTTTTTTAGTTCATAAATACCCTTCGTACATTTTGTTATTTATAATACCAGCTATATAAACATATGTATATAAACAATACCTGTCTTATTATAGTGTTTTGACTTTGAGACGATCAATATACTAGGTATATAATAATATTAAGAATAAAATAATTGTTTGAACTTGGAACATCTAATAAAAATTAAACATTTTAGTTGTATTATAATTTGTAAAAAAAAAAAAACACTAAACTCTACAAAAATAATAGTAGTTGTAAGTTTAATAAGTAATGATAAAACTGTGGTTCAATTTATTAACTTTGCCTACTAAAATAAGAATAGTAGGTACTAAGTTTATTTAAACGCTATTTAATCTTTTGAGTCTTATTTTATATTATAGTAGTGACGACAGTCTGTAGACAGTAGTTTTAACGCTCTTAAGACTTAAACAATTATGATAGTATACTAATATTATCATATTTTTTATTATCTGTGGTGAAATTTTAGTACCAATATTTGAAAATGAATTAATTTCATGAAAAAATTTGAATATGATTATAGTCTTTAGTTTTGGGTGTATGTAATTAGTTTTCAACTTAAAAATTGAAATAATATTAACCCTTTTTATTTTATTTTACTGTCAATAAAATGTCCATTTCGCGAATTTTCAGCTGTTCACATTGAGAGAATCATACTTTTTTGCTTACTATTTGAATTCGTTTTTAAACTACATTTTATACTTTTATTAATTAATTAAAGTAATTTACATAAAAATATCATTAGTGACTGCAAAGCTAGAGTAATTTAATAAAAATAACATCTTTGTTCTACTGAAAATCTAAATAACGGTCGTTAGTTTTAATTTCAAATTTCGGTTTTAAAAATGCCTGCGTAGTTAGCGATAATTATTATTATTGTTAGATTATTATAATTTGATTCGATTGATTTTGTATTAGGTACTTGTGTATTAAAATGCCATACCAAAATAAAATAAATTGTTCATAAATATTATATTTCTTTTATATATGCTATAGATTATGTACGAAATATTAAATTCTATCTTATTTATTAAATATTCTATTTTAGGAAAAATCGATTGATTTGATACCAATTCATTTTTATATTGATGATAGATATCTTTTTATAAATACTCGAATGATGACATAAACAAGATTTTGAATTTCCAAAAAAAAATGTATTTAAACTTTAAAGGCTTGTTCACTGCCAATATAGGCACAATACGTAAATATAAGTGACCAAAAGTGTAAAGAAAATAGCTTAACAACGAACCGTGAAATGCTTTCAGTGTTTCGTATATATGTTACATAAGACGCAGCCATGTACTAAAACTGTAATTTGTTTGAATAGGTTGCTGTAAAAGTCTAAAATTTAATATAAACACAGCATTGGCATAACCATGACAAAATATATAGGTATGTCAGCAACTTTGTGACACGCATATCCACAGGAAGTACCCCCACTTTTTACCATGTGTTACGTTCTCCATCTCTTATTGGTTGTATATATCATACCATACCTTTCAGAGAACCTAACATACTGGAAAAAGTGGGGATGCGCTGAATAGATTAAAATTCGTATTGTTGCTGACCGTACCTCTATATTTTGTCATGGGCATTACAAAGTTACGAGAGATTTTAATTAAGCGTACTCTGTATTTTAAATTATCTGCCTTCCCTAGAAGAAAAATACTGGTTACACCACTTAGTTGGCTATTAAAAATTTGTATACATTTATTTGATTTTTATTGAACCATATTTGTAGAAATCATAATTATATCTAATAATATTGTTACATAGTAAAAAGTCATAGTTAAAAAGGGTGGTTAAGTGGGTAACGCTCTGATGTACAGTAGGTATCGAGTGAACCTCGGATATGGAGTAGTTTACTATATTGGATTTATTAAATTTGAATGCAATGATAGGTACCGTTGTATACAAAAAAATATTTTGAATGTAAATGATTTCTCAGCTTAGGACACTTATATATTTTCCACTGGGTGGTGAAAAATATAGTTTATGTTATAATGACCCGAGTACCTCAAAATAAATTATGTACAGAAAATATCAATTTAAACAACTGACGTATGTTTCAAATTTCAATGACTAGTTATTTTTAAATACAACAATTATTAAAAATTCTAATATTATTATTTATAGAAAATCGTTATTTTACGTGTGAAGTTTTGATTTCATAAAAATTTAAACTAAAGATGAAAGTTTTTTAATTGGCCGATACTCAACTTTTTTTTAATTAATATAAGCTAACCTTATGGAAAAATCTTGTATTAAATTTTCCATTTTTAGTCATTTATACATCATTTTTTATGCATTTTTAACTACAAAATAATTTGCAAATACCTATTCATGATTTTTAAAAATTTTGTCAATATAATATGAACTGCAAAAGTTAATAAAAAAAAAAATTGTACCGATGTATTCTTATTATTTTTTTAATTATATTAAGACTAATTTATGAGGAGCGTTGATGCTTTGTACTAAATTTTCAAGTATTTTGACTTAGTCCAAAAAAAAAAAAATGTTATCGACGTTTAAAAAAAAAAAAAAAAACACAAATATTTCAAATGCCTTTAAATAGAATTAAAATAATCGAAATATTTTGAAGATTAAATTATGCAATTATGCAAATGCCGATCTAAATAACTAGTGAAATTTTCAATTTAACAATTTATACTTTTTGAATAATAATAATCGTGACTCGATTTCATAAAAATTAAAAATTTGGTTGCTTTTAACCTTTTTTCCTATAATGACGCTTTGAATTTTCTCTATAGTTATTTAAGGGACGCTTGTGGAAAGTTTTGTGTTAAATTTTTTAACCTTAGATAGAAATACTAAAAATTTTATGAATTTTAAACTATAAGATTTTTTTTTTAACTTTAATAAGAACCCTTTTATTAAATTTTCATGTTTTTTAGGACACCCAAAATTTTTTTATCGACATTTCAGAAAAAAAATACTTAGAAAAATCAAAAAATTATGTTGTCTAAAAATAGCTAAAAAAAAAGTCAAATTTTTTAAACAAAAACATAACTGATAATTTTTCTGAACGTATCAACATCACAATTCAAGCTATTAGTTTTTAAGTTATTTAACTCTGTGTAATGAGGATAGAATAGGATAAATCCATGGTAATGGGTTTATAAGAAATGGGAGCTATGTTAATTTGAACATTTTAGTAATTCATAGTAATCTATGAATATTTATAATTTATAAAAAAATAATATAATAGTTAATATTTATTTTATTCTATATTTTATACAACTATTATAAAACCTTTTTTTTTGAGGACTTCTATTCTCGATAAAAATATTTTAAAAAATACCTGTTTAAATTTTCAACTAGGTACAACAAACTTTAAAAAATTGAAAATTTGGTCTTAAATTTATTTTAAAATTCCAAAAACCATGATTTGAAAAAATTTATTATTAAATGATTAATTAATATCGAGGTAGGCATGTATGTTTTTTACACGATTTTGTTAAGAATATGTGTAATATAAAATCCAAAGCTTCGTTGTATAGATTTGTGGTCTCGTTTCACCGATTGCACTAACGGTAGTGAGTAGTCATTGAATATATAAAACTTCTATTGGCAATATTGTATGATGCACTTTAATAAATAAATTCATTAATATTTTAATAATAATTTGTATGTAATCTAAGATGAATATTTTTTTGCAATAAACAAAATCATTGAAACATCAACTTTTTTATTTATTACATTTCATGAAATAATTACTCATATATTTGATTATTTTCATATTAAAAGTTAAAAGTATAAAAATATATATTATTAATTTTTAGTATGTTAATAAGTCTTCGGATATCATAGAATATTTATTAAAACAAAATATGTACTTATTTTAAAATACTTTCTACTTTGCAATCGTGTGGCATCAACCGATTTGATGATCATTTAATATTAAATATATACATTTTATAGACGATACAATTATTACATGAAATTAACTACCTACTCTTAAAATATATATATATATATATATATGAATTTAAAATATTTGTGGTATAAAAATTGTTAAGAAGATACGTTTTATTTTAAATACAAAAAACAACGATTTTTATGATGATTCATAAATCATTTTGATGAATTGTATGATGTAAATAAGACGACGTGAAACTAATACTTTGTTATTTTATTTTGGCAATATTTTGTTTCCATACTTTAGAAAAGTATAATATACGTAGTATTATATTGGTGTACACTTGTTTACTTGGCGTCCAACCTCACTTAAATAATATTCACGTGCCAAGTCTTTTACACGCGATTAGGTGCAAAAACGTTTTGGGAGAAGATTTTTTTATTTGTCGATATGTTAACAAAATGTTATAGTGTAATAAAAAAATGAACTTATTATTTTCAATGATTTTATGTTATATTAGAATAATATATCAATTATAAACTTACGTATAAATATTTTAAAAAGTATGTCAACATTTTTTTCTAAAACCTTGATAGCTCGAAAACTATAGTAAGTTGAAAAATGTAATTTCTATTGAATTTTTATTTATTTAGCTTCCGCTGTAATTGAAATATTTATAATATAAATAGTTTGATAATAGATTTATGAAAAAAAAAAAAATAATATGAAGGCAAATTAGGTATTTATGAGGAACACATTTAAAAAGTACTAAAAGTGTATACGATTTAATGTATGAGTAAAAGTCTATCAATGAAGTGTTGATTAATATGATATGTTTCATTACTATGTAAAAAATTTGATTATCTACCTATACATTGCTTTGCTACTTTCAAAATTAAAAAAAAATGTAGTACCAACTACGTACAACTAAATTAATTTACTTTTATATGTATACTATTTTCTAAAATATAACAAGGATTCCTGAAAAAGTGTATTATCGTATTAAGTAAAGATATTATCTTTTACATTGAATATGCTGTTAAATAATAAGAATATTGTAAGATATTTTATAAAATTTACATTTTTATTTAAGTTAAAGATACTCATAAGGAATATCAAATTTAATGGAAAATAAATTAACACCTAATATGTTTATTATGTGATAGTGGCGTTAAACCAAATATTTGTGCGCTTGTTTTATCTTTACTGGGGACTTTCGTCACGTCAAACTTTTAACGAATTAATTTTCTTAAAGAAACATTTATAATTAAATTTAATTAAGTTTTAAAACTTTTCTCACCTCATCTAAAACAAAAAAAAAGAATAAAAATTTAATCTCCACTTAACGAAACTTTCAATTCATTTATAGATTGAACAATATCGAAATCTTATTATAAGTTATTTCAAATATTAATATATTTTAAGTACAAATAACGATTTAGTTGATAATTCAATGTAAAAATAACAATAGTTTAGAGCAAAATTAAAGGCATAGTTGTTTTACAGAGAAAAGAGTTATTTTATCTTGTACTGGTCCATACATTTATTTTGCTATTATAGTAGCAAACAAAAACAATTATTCACTAATGGTTTTTAAACCATCCCGAGAAATTTTTTTATAAAATAGTTCAATTTTATTTTACTTAACCTATGATCGATAATCGAAAACACTATAATAGTACACCATTCGTACTGTAAGTACAGTTGTATTTAACACAACATTTTTGTTTAAATTTCAGCGTTTTAACCTTTAAATCGTAGAAACGTAGTTTATATGTTATAAACTTATATAAAGATAAATTTATTACTTATCATGATTATTTTTTTGTTAATTATACTTTTTTTATTACTAAAAGTAATTTAGTACGAATTGTATTATTAAAAATTAGTATTTATTTTTTTTATAAGATTTTAAGACTTAGTATTATGCAATTATAAAAAATTCTATTTAGATCAAATTGAAAATTAATCAGCTTTTTTAAATTGTTTAGTAAAATTGTAATTCGTTTAATTTACTTGATCATTATACCATATGTATATACAATTTAGCTTCAATTGATTCAAATGTACGAGTACTATTTAGTTTTTGTCTTCTATTACTTGGAGTTATGGTTATTCTAAGTTTTCAAAAATAAACTACTTATAGAAATATTACTTAAATCTCTATTTAACAGAAGAGTAATTCAAACTAAAGCATTTAAGTATAATATTATATACATTATACAACAGATTTTTATATAGTTATGGGATTGGAATATATATTTTTTAAGTAAATGTATTAATCATAACTTTAATCAAAATAAATCAAAAGTTAATTTATAAATTATAATATAATGTATAATTTATAAGATATATGTGAGCTGTAAACATAATATGTAAAAAACGTATTAATAATTTACTTTGTAATTGTTTCGAAAAGTAAAAAAGTTTAATAAAACCACTGCATTTTAAATATAAATAGGGTAATTAATATTATCATTTTTAACTTACTAATTCAAACACATAGATATTTTGTACATATGATAAACAAAGGGGATCCATTAGAGTGTGAACACTTGTATTTAAAACAATCTTAATGTTTTTTTTCTTAATTTAGTCTTATTTTTATTTATATTATTTCATTTTATAATATTATATGTTTTGATTTTTTTTTTTTTTTAACTTACATCTTAATTTCATATTTTAAACAAAATATTTTTCACAATACCTATTTAAATTTTAATTATATATATAAATATATATTTTATATGAATTATGAAAATTTAATTTCACCTTGTGGTCCATTGTATCCATTTTCCAGTTCTCTCTTGAAACATAGTAATATGTGTTACAATAACAATATATTATTATAGGACGGCGTCATAAATAGGCAATTTAGGTACATATCAGCCGTGTGCTTATTTTTCAGTTATTTCGTAAGACATAGCATGAAAATCTATCTATACCTATTAATAATTAAAGGCAATGCTTGTATTTGCGTGATTATGTGTGTGATTTATATCAAAGTATATAATTTTTTATGGTTCTAAAATTTGGTACATAGATAATCAAATCAAGGATGTGCACTTCGCGGCTAATTTTTCAAAATGTTTGCATTTTAAAATGAAGCTTATATTATAAGAATTTGCCCCCCCCCCCAAAAAAAAACTAATATGTTTTTGTTTGTATGTTAGGTTGCTATTGGTTACATTAAATAAAATAGTTACTATAATTGGATATAGTTTTAAACCTGTATTTTATATTTGGTCAAAACCACCCATGGCGCTGTGTTTAAAATATGTGTAAATTAATTAAAAGTTTAAAAGAGGGTAAATTCGCTGGCATTATTAAATTTGTCATAAGAAACTCCGTGCAAAATTAACTAGTTCTCAGTAAAGTATGCTTAAAATATACAAAAAATATTTTCGATCTATGTTGCGTACAACGAATCAAAAACTAAGTAGATAACACAGAATTTAACTAGTTTTTACATTCTGAACGGAGTGATGAATGACGTATTGATTCACAATGATGTGTTTTTTTTGTGTGTCTGTGTACAGCATAATTAGTCAAAATAATGCTTCAATTTCAAACTTTGGGAGTGGTTTCCAATGGCAAAGTGAATATTCTTGGTGCACTATAAATAGAGGTCAAAAGTAAACATTTTCCAACAGTTTTTAAAAAAATCAATCGAGAAAAACAAATGACGGAAAAACGGGAATTTGTACGCATAACCAGTTTTCGACCAAATCCATTTTTTTATATGGTTGTAACTAAAAAGCTAATCACTGTAAATACTTGAAATTTTTACCACATGTTTATATTATCGTTATTAATACATGGCTAAATTTTCAAAATATTTTGGCTTTTTTTGACCAATTTTTAGAGTAAGTGTCAATGAAATTTTTTTGGTTCATTCAAAATACTTGAAAATTTAATATAAAGTTCGTTATAAGCTCTTCTTATAGTAATTAAAAAAATATAAGAATACATAAGCAAAATGTTTAAGTTCAAATATTGACAAAAATTTGTCAAAATCATGAATATTTGTAAGTTAGGTATAATTCATAAAAATGTTTTTATAAGTAGCTAAAAGTAGAAACTCAATACGAGATTTTCCATAAGTTTAGATTATAATAATTATAAAAGAACTTATATTTTGGTGAATTTAGGTCTTTAAACCATAACCACTTTTTTCACCAACCATTTGAAATTATATTCTAGGCTGACAAATCATCTTCGTTCAGAATCGTTTTTCATAAACAATGATACCTAATACCTATCATTGGATTCAAATTTAAGACTTCTATAATATATAATAATGATTCATACGGCACCTAATGTACAACAGAACAGTACCCTACTTACCCGCTTTTTTAACATTTCTCATTAAAAAAAATAATGAAAGGTATTTTAATGAGAGAATGATATTTTATATTCATAGTTTATGATTTTCTAATGCTATAACGTACAATGTGTTTACTCGTTTTCTCTAAATCTGTAATTTAATACTCTATCAGGAATTCTGTATGGTATTCTTGAAAGTACAGATAAACATTTTTTCAGATTTATAGTTCAAACTTTGTCGACAATGTTTTGTAATAAAATATTACATCACAAACAAACAAGAGAAATTTAAACTTTTGGGTTAATTTATACAAGCTTGTCTAATGCTAATATACGATATGATCCTGTATGCGATTACACGCCGAATTAGTTATCCATTTTCAAAGAAAAAAGCTTTTAACACACTCTCGACATAAACTTTATTGTATGAAATTGACAGAGAAAAATGCTATGATTAAATACTGTATTAAATTTATATGATTAATATTATTTGATGATTAAGTATGATAATAACAAATATGTTTATAAGCATATGTTGTATCTTGATTATATAATAAACAAGAGCAATTTGAAACCTTATAATATTATGATATTTAGGCTATATTTTATTTTCCAATGAATTATTTTTGGAATAAAATTTATATAACAATATCTTTTTTCTTTTTATATAAATGTAAATTAAAATTGTTTATTTTTATTTGTATTGCATGTTATAATTTGAGTATACAAATACTTCATAAATTCGTAATGATATTTTCATATTATATTAAACATATCAAACAGTAAATACACAAAAATATTGCACACATGTTATTATTTTGTTTTTTTGTATTTATAAAATTACCATCGTTTTCATCTAAATGACTAAATATTATAATTGTTAACAACAACAAAGTTACATTTTGATAATCATTTATGTATTATTAAACAAAAAATAATATTTGAAAAATATAATGTTACCCACAAAAAGTGCTATAAAAAAAGTGTAATAATAAGTAAAAAAAAAAAAATAAATAAATAAATAATAATTAAAATATAGCTTTTTTCCGTGTTTGGAAATTATGATAAATCATTGTAATCGTTATTTGCACATAAATAAAAAGAAATCATTTTTAGGATTCGATAATATAAATTATATTATTTATATCAAATTAAACTGTAAATCGTGATTTATGAACCGACAATACTTTATGAATTTAATATACCCATATAAAATGCATATTTGTCTATACATAATATTATGTAAATATAACGTAGACATTTATACAACAGCGTCAGTTAACTTCTTTCTTAATATACTGGTTTAAATATAGGTAATGGTATTTAAATTTTCACTTTCTTGAATATGGAAAATAATATTATAAAAAAAAAAATTAAATGGTTATTGTAATGTACATTAGAAATAATAATAGTTTTAGATTCTAAACGAAATGATGAATGCATTTTGAGTTCAAAAACAGTGAGTTCAACTTAAAAATGAGTTTTTTTTTATATGATTGTAACTATAGTCTAGCAAAGGCAGCGCTGGTACGCAGGGCCGAGAACAGAATTACTAGATACTTTAATTTTAAACACATTTTTGATTTCCTAACTTTTTCAATAAAATAACTATAATCCTTAGTAGACAATAAAGAGTTATTATCATCCCGTTTGTCCATAAGGATATTTTTAAGTTTTTCGTTAAAAGTTGTAGGAACAGTTTGTATGTCAATATTCATTTAGAATCAGTACATAAGACGATAGTTGTACACATATAAAGGAATTATCAATTATAATAATATTAATAACTATGATTTTTTTAAACGTAACATCCACCATTATTGGGTCAAAATCATATAATATGTATGCTGTATGCACATCTTATCTGTAATCGATAAAGCTTTATTAGTTTGCCCAGTTAGTACCTACCGCAATTAGTTTAGTGGCTATCTTATCATTGTTTGTTGAAAATTTATTTGAAAACTATAATAGAAATTTTCCAACCCATACGGTTATTAACGATATTCACTAAAAAATAACGATAATTCTCACTTTTGTAGGGAAATAATGTCAATAAAAGGAGTATAACGTTATTTTCCTATATAACATAATTTACCTAACATTTATATTATATAAATATTAATTATAAGTAGTTGATAAAAATTAACCGCTGCATTTAATTTGATATTATTAATATTATTTTCAGTTTCTTAAGAGTTTTATTTGAATATTTTTTGTCGAGTTTTAAAACCTATGCAGGTACCCACTATCCATATTATCTCACTCAGTGTTTTTGTAGAAGAAATAATGTATTTCAATTCTTGATGAAAACTTAAATTAATTTAATTGAAACTAAATTTTCATAAAAAAAAAAAATCAACTTAAGTTTAGTTTAAAACTACATAAGCTCAGTATAATATATAGTACGCATACTACATTAGATTATTTAACCTAAAATAATTTTTCAATAAAGAATGCAACAAACAAATTGTATAAATGGATATTTTTTAATCAATTAATTTTATTAAAATACATCTATATTATCATAAATAAATAATGTTTTACAGAAAATTGTTATGCATTAGTATCTGTCAATATTTTAATTAATTTATTTGAATTGCTTACGTCTACAAACTGTGTTATTCTGCTATCACTAAATTAAATTATATTTTAATCAATTTTTATTATTGTTTTTAAAACATTTATTGCTATTTGTTAGAAAATAACAATGCATTTATTTTAATAAAACTGTTCGAATTTTACAAAACATTTTTAAATTGGACACGATAAATTGCTAAACTTAAATTATAATTTTACTAAGTTAAATGTTGTATATTATACCACGGTAAGTGTGTATAATTTTATAAACACAAAGTTTTTTTGTTGATATTATTGTTTAAATTTTAAAATTTGTGTTCTACAATTAGGTTAGTATATTTAAAAAAGTGAATTTGGTCCAATAA
The DNA here is from genome assembly GCA_009835225.1 of Aphis craccivora. Taxonomy (NCBI): domain Eukaryota; kingdom Metazoa; phylum Arthropoda; class Insecta; order Hemiptera; family Aphididae; genus Aphis; species Aphis craccivora. The sequence continues at coordinate 137,048 of VUJU01000138.1, read as the reverse complement.
ACTTTATAGCTATATATATACATATAAAAGTGATCCTGTTTATAGGTTATAAACCTTGTTAGAGAACCTTGCTGTGATATCAAAATACGCCAGAGCTGTCATTTTGAGATTAGGTATAGCCATATAGGTTATATAATCCGTGTCAAAATGGGTAATTTGAAATTCTCCTTTTACGAGAACAAATTATTTATCTATACCGCTTTTATGATATATCGCCTGTAATCCGTTTTCCGACCATTGACAAGCACCTTTTTATAGCTAATATAAGTTTGACATAATTTTAAAAATTTCAGATTTACAAAATATATGTTTTCTAAAGTATTTCATTGAGCACCAAAGCTTATATAACTAATAGTAACTATGATTATTATATTAAATAATATTGTTTTATAAGTTATATAGGTAACGAATAAAAAAAATTGTTACAAATATAATTTTAATAAAATTTAAAATAACGTTTATACTGACTGATTTGAACATGTTATTTCAGTTAATAATAAAATATAACTAAAGTAAATAATAAATTATGTAAGATATTTAACACAGTAGACTAGTACTTTTTAAATTTGTTTTTCAATTGTTTTTTCTTACCCAACTAAAAATATGTGATTCACAAACTGTGTAATTATATCTAAATGAATGAATTATTTATTTAAAGGTTTAACCCGTACCTATATTGTTTTCTATTTAGTTATTAAACGAGTTTGAGTGTTTTAATAATAACATTTCAGCAGCTGCAATATGCGCATTTATGGTGGATAAAAAATAAAATAAAGTCCGAAAAATTCTATTCATGGTTATCGTATACTTTAATTATGTGCATTATTAAAACACAGATAAATAACCTCAGACATTGAATATATTATAGTAGTTTAAAATGTTTTTTTTCATATGATACTATTATTAATTTACAAACAAATTGCTAGCATCAATTAATTCTTAATTTCTGATATCCACTGTGAATTTTATTATTAACGTTAATAACTGTATGGTACCTATAATATTGTATCCACTGAAAAATATGGGTGTGGGTTTTATTCATATCGTCAATGTCATAGGATTTTATTGTGTAATGAATCAAATAACAAAGTGAATGAACTGCATTTGGTGACTTCTTTTTTGAAATTAAATAACGATAATAAAACATTGCTTTATTTGATGTTTTGTAAATAGATATTTATAGAAAATGTTTAAAGAGATTTATGGCGTCGTTAGATAATCAATTATATTTGAATTATATTTGACAAATATTTTTTTTTTTGTATTTCGATTAATAAAAAAGTAATATCCACACTGGTATGGAATTATTATTTCTAGATCCATAAAAGGCAGTTAACTTTAGTTCTTCATTGATGTGCTGTAGTGTACTGTTTGAAAATGCATTTTCTTGAGTGTGTTTTCGGACACATCGTTGTGTAGAATTGTTACAACAACATACAAACACACTTATTTTAAAAATAAAGCAAAATAAAGAACTATGAAATCGAAAAATACAACAAGTAAAAAAGGTTTACTTTACTTCTGGATTAAACTTTATGATAAAGTGATTTAACATTTTTCCGAAAAAAAATAATAGTAGGTATGTCAAGTACAATACCTTAAGGTATTTTTCATTTTCAAAACACTAGGTTCAAAAATTATTGTAGTATAATTTTTTCCACTGTCTAAACATATTTTTTTATAATTATTTTAAATGTATTGACATTTCATTAATACAATTATCACTTTTAAATATTGCTTATCTTGGTGATATTCACTATATTTTCTATAATTTATTTATCACCAAATAGAAAATATTCTTATTACATGATGAAATAATGATTATAGGTACCAACTTGCTAAATAAGTGAAGCCATATTAGATTAATAATATAGTCTATTATTGAATATATACAAATCTGTGATTAGTCTCGAAGTCAAATGATAATTAAAATAATAATTGGAAAAATATTACCACCAAGTTTCTTAAATTGTATACCGTTTATATTTACTTTGATAGCTTTTAAACCAATAATTATAAATAAATAAATAAACCAATAAATAATAAAATTAACACATTACCTATACTATTATAATTATTATTTAATGATTTATCATAGTATATAATGTTTAAAAACCCAATTCAACCTGGTTATTTTAAACCAAACTATAGGTACGTGTTGTATTGATAGTATTGTTTGATTTCAACAACATTATTATATCTCAAGCCTGTTTTTTCTTTCTTATGAAATTCTGATAACATATATATTATAATATAATATAGTACATAATTTTGTGTAATTATTTTATTACCAATTCCACTTCAATTAATTTTAATAAAGGATATTTCGACATAAAAGAGAAGAGCTATTGAAGTTTCAGTTAAAACTTGAAAACAAATTAAATTTACTTCATACTTGTACGCATCTAATTTAAATTTTTGCCACGCTAAGCATGCTTAAAGAAACTGTATTAAAAAAAAAAAATCGTTGAACATTTTAAACTATGAATACTTATTGTTAAAATGTTTATAGAATTTTAAATAAAAGGAAAAAATAACATTTATTTTTCAAAAATATTTAATAGCCTTGTAAAATAAAATTTTTCATTAAGTATACATTTAAAATATTATGAAATGAACAATTTTTTTACTGTGTAAATTATATTTTACAGTAAAATTTAAATAATAATCTTATGAGATAATCTTTGGTTATCGTATTACTTTAGCTACGCTTAACCTGTATTTGAATAATTTATGATATCAGTAAATCATTCAATCAAGTATTATAATATGACCTATAAGTTATTTCAGCTTGAAAAGTTTGAAATATTCGTTTTCCGCTGAAATATTTTTTTAATGCTTATCAATTAACGGATACAATTATTTACTTTATCTTCTGTTAATATTCTTGGAGGTTTATATGAGACATACTCGTATATAGATTATAGATCGTTAAACATTTATTGAAGGGACATTTATGGATATTATTCTATTATTGGAAAATCTTTCATTTTCTTGTTGATTCGACTGTGTATTACGAGATTCAAAATGAATTTATCGGAGTGGAAACTCCATTGCGATATACATAAACACATACCCGACGCTCATAATAATAATAATAATTCGAGTTTTCTTTTTTTCACTCTTACGTAGTGAGTCAATATATACATGTAGATTGTATAATGTATATAACATGAACGCGCGACGTAGCTCAACTGTAGTCGTTGCGAGAACACCGTTTCGCCGGCGAAATCACTTCGCGCGAATGTGGGTCGACCCCAAAACACAGGGTCGTTATCAAAACGCTTATAGAATTATTTTATTCCTCTTCTGCACCGACCTCGATATTGCGTATTTTCATGTTTATATTATGTATATAGGTACCTACTTAAATATACCATATACATGGCGATGCAATCGTGTCACGGAAATATAACTGTGCAAATATATGTATTACGTAACGTAGTCACTACAACGGTGTAGTAGGTGTAATGCAGTTGAAATATTTATCGCATATCATTAACCGGTGCAGTAATCTGCCGCAAACGTATTAATATACCAATACATAATATAACGCGATTCGGCAACTACAGAAGCGCACATAATAAAATTATATTATTATGGTACCCTTTATTATGAGATGCGCGCACGTTGCAGTTCTCTCTCTCTCTCTCTCGGGATATACGCGCGCGGCTTCGTCGCCGTACCGAAAGTAAAAATAAATATACATTGACATAGATGTATAATATGTAAGTATAATATGTATAAATAAAATGTCAAAACGCAAAAAGAAATCCCATCCGTCCGATACGCGCGTATATCATATACATAATATATATTTTATAATACATGTATAATACAGGACCGGACCGGACGATAACGTTTCGGCGTGGCGTATAATATATAATAAACGCGCGCGTGAACTTTGAGAGTGAAAATCCAATTGTCCCCGCCACCGTCCACCAGCTCGCGGTATCATAGCGAGGGCACCACTACCATCGTCTGCACCGCCGCGACCAGCAGCAAAAGTATACCGCTCACCTCCACCACCCGCCCCCCGGCCGTCACTCGATACATATACATATACGCACACCCGCACACACCCACACTCACACAAAACCCAACCGACTCTACGCCGTTACCCCGAGGGGCCGCCCTTTCTCGCACACAACCGGCAGCTACCGCCTCCCTGCTCATCGTACCCGTACCCGGTGCAGAAACGCGTCCAGCCTATTGAACCACGCGGAAAATCCAAATACGCGGCGGCGAGGGCGGAACTGGAACGCCACCGCCGTCGCTGGAGCGCCTCTCCGTGACCCCGAAACGTTTTGCCCGGGCATCGGCGGCAACGACGACTATACTATGATACGACGTAGTATATACTGTAGTAGAAAATCCCCGACCGACCCTTTCTTTTCAACGGGGGTAGTATTCTCACACAGACACGACCGTTATCATCCCACTACCCTATATACGCGCACGACCGCCCAACACCCCTTGCCAAACTCGTACACCACTCACCTGGACGCGTACGGTGATACCGCACACCGCGATATTAAGGCCATCCCCGGTTAATTTGGACGCGGGATTTAAAATTTCACGGCGGATCGACCGTTTCGCGTACCTACTTAAACTATATACGTGCTGCGCGGCATCGCGATCGGTTTAAAAATCCGAGTACCACGGTGACGATGNGGGGGGGGGGGGGGTAAAGGATAGTAAAATCTATTAGAAAAAAAAAAACCGTGAAATCTATAAATATACACTGGACACTGCGTTTCGCTGATATTTTGTCGGAGGCGTCGGCTATATTCAAAGGAATCTATTGTCAGGGGCGGGGAGGTTTGACGAAAAAAAAAAATGAGAAAGATGCGGGTAAAACCCCAGCAAACGTCACGGGCCGCCGTCGCCCCGTAAAGCCGACGCCACCGGCACAAGGGGCGGGTGAGACAGTGAGCAGGCGAGTGAGCGAGCGCGCCGGTCCGGTATTAGAGGTCAGTATTGATCCCGGCGGCGCGCGGCCCGTGTGACTGCACACACAAAAGCGACCCGCGCGCGCGCCACCGCCGCCGCCGCCGCCGCCGCCGCACGGTTGTCGGTTTTCTTACGCGCGCGCGTGCTCAGCGACGGGACTGAATGGCTGGCGGTGGGCGGGCGGCCGGAGGCTTATATACATGCAAGTTCCGGGGACAAGCAGCCGATCCGCGGCAGTCGCTCGTTACCCATCGACGGTGTCGCGCGCAGAATACACCGTGTGTGCGTGCGTGTGTGTGCGTGTGTGTGTGTGTGTGTGCGTGTGTGTGTGTGACGTGTGTGTGATGTGTGTGTGTGCGAGTGTGTGACCGTCCGCGGCCGCTCGACGCTGGAATTCGATATAATAACATAATATCGTAACAGCATAGACAATTTTTTTTCTTAAAAAAAAAAAAAAAAAAACTACGTACACACACACAAAGTAAATAATTGCGGAACACGCGTAATACAATTATTACTATTCTGTACAGTCGCGACATGCATATTACTCATAAACGTCGCCTTTATACGCACACGGACGTGCGCTCGTGAACCTGATAATTTGCACGTCCACCTACTGAGGTGTGGTGTTCACCGCGAAATTGCCTGTGTCGTTGTTGCGCGTAATAGTATTTCGGTATACGACGACGACCGACGACAGAGGAAGTTTTCGTCTCGTATCGCGGGTCACCGTCGCCGGATCGGCACGACAACGGTCGGTCACTATACCGCGGCAAAGGGCTCGTCGGCACTCGCGGCGCGCGCCCACTCGCGCGGCCGGCCACCGCACACGTCCCGTCGGGTCTACCCGGTGATCCCGCCGCGGCGACACCCGCACAGTCTCCAACACCGGAACCACCGACTGGCCATGGCCGCCAGGTAACAGCGCGAGCACGCCGGCTGGATACCACTCGTGTGGTACACGGCGACGAGACGTCGGCCACGCCGTGGTATTTAATGTTTCCGGATCGGACGGCCCCGGCGAGGTACAATGCTTCCGGAAAGGCAATGCTGCGCGCAGCTATGCCCGGTACAGACGACCACGATGCCGCCGAAGACCGAGTGTCTGCAGGACCGCAAGTGGTGGTGCTTCCTGCTGTCCAGCGTGTTCACGTTTCTCGCTGGGCTGCTCATCGTCCTCCTGTGGCGGTTCTTCGCGTTCCTGTTCACGCGCAAGCAGCCCGCCGAGCTCGCGGCGCCCGGTTGCCCGAACAGCGAGCCCAAGAAGGAGCCAAAGCGGCAGGGCAAACAGGAGTTCGAGGGAACGTTCATGACAGAGGCCAAAGACTGGGCGGGCGAACTGATATCCGGACAGACCACCACCGGGCGGATATTGGTGAGAATAATTTCTATAAACTTAAACACGATTACAATATTATAATAACCGTCATCATTACCGTTGTTACGATAACGATATTATGCTGCCATGAGTAGGTATATACTTGCACGTTTGCAACCTATACATAATATAATTATAAAGTCGTATAATATTGTACAATATATTAGGTAACTATATAATATCACGTTGAGGAATAACTACCCATTAATAATAATATGCTATCTGAATGATATACCGTTATTGTGATTGTGTAGAGAGAGTTTTCGTAGTGCTCTGAGCCAACAGTTGACCGTACATAACGTATTTTGTGGGCAAACCACGTGCCTCAAAAACTTTCGATCGCTGATCGTGTGATGGGTATACGAGTCTATCATAGCAATAGCAATTGTTATTGTTGTGCTATTATTATTATATACTGCCATAATACTATTACGTTTATTATTTGAATAACATAATTATTGATATTATACTTCGGCTAGTCGCTCTTTAAACAGTCGCATATTGCACTTTGAACGGGAAAATAGCATGTTACTTTATCGGTAAACGTTCCGATATTATATTTCTTAGTTTGTGTGTAAAAGTTCTATATGTAATACTATGTTGTATATTCATACCAGGTTATCAAAACTTTGAGTAATGCAATTATAGTCGTTTCTATATATATATATATATATATATTATATAAAGTAAATTGTAAATTCGAAGAGGTAATAATGATAAACACTTAAAAGCTTAAAAGTATATTCGTTATAATATCTTTGCTAACACCGTCATAATAGTCCTCACTTCAACTTGTGTAGACGTATCGGCCGACAACCAGAGATGGAATATATCAACGGGGTATTGAAAATGTTTCTGGTGGATCACTGATTTTAATTGATTGTGCGATATAATTAATAATTAGAAGTATTGCTTTAAGGCCGCAGAGTAAAATAGTTTGAATAACATTGATGTTGAAGAAATTACTGACCACGTTAAAAATCAAAATGATTTATTAAATGAAAACTTTATAAATTTAATACTCTAATATTATCTTTTCATATGAAGTACAAAATATGAGTTATTTTGTTTATTAATTACTAATTTGAGGCCAATATATTTTTTTAAACTTGAAAATAAATCAAGAAGTATATATTTATACTATGATAAATTGTACTCTAGTTAATAAATTAATATATCCAGGACGAAAAGATGTTCCATTGGTTTTCACGGCCCCTATTATTTTAACAGTCTACAATACTGTCGAAAACCCATTCACGGGAATCTATTAAAGTGAAAATATTTTATTTCGTTCCTACTCTAGCAAATGAAATTTTCCAACATCTCGTTGACAGAGAATCGTGTATGTCCAAGAAAGTTACATGTTTATATTTTATATCTCGTAAGACACTTCCAAGTGTGCAAACCATTTTTTAACGACTGTGACCCGCATGATTCCACCATCCGACATTGTGTTTGGTTATGAAATGGAGTATTACTGTGACAATATAACTCGTAAAAAGTGGCATTTGACGAAACAATATTTTATTCGAAAAACGCGTGGTAACGGTCTGTACCACTCGAAAATAATTTTGACAGAACGGGTTTTTAGGTCACAAACAAACTGTGTAAAAATAAAATAAAATGTGATTTTTTGTGTATTTATGTGCTATTTAAGAAATTATAGATATAGATGGTGTTCAATAAGTTTAGAAACGGTCATTAGTCTAATTACGACTGATTATCAGTTTTTTTGGGGGGTGAGACCAACATTTTTCATTTTAATTTGGCAAATACTATTTAGAATTTGATGTTAAGTATTACAAATATAATATAACTGACAAAGGTTGGACAGGTTCCTCGTCTCACCTTACAATAGATAGTATTATATTATTATAATTAATGAGGTTATTAAATATTTTATATTATATATGTACAGAAATGTTATCTGTTATTGCTCCGTGTTGGTAGGTATTAAAATATGCATACAGTAATTTTAAGAGTTTCCTTTCAAAACTTATTCAACAACTGGTATAATATAGCGATGATGCATGTTATACGGTTCGATCAATTATTACAATTATTAAATATATTTTAAGTGGATTTTCTTTTTGACGAAAAGATAAACCCACTACGGAAAATTTTAACTCTATAATGTCGCGTGCAGATATCTCGGGTAATGTGTTTGAAGTAATCCGTATCACATTTTCTAAGATTTTTTTTTTCATTGTTTTGTTTTTATTACAACAAAATGCGTAGACGCTTAAAAGTTTCGGTTTCAATAATAAGCGTAAAAGTTAAGTTATGATTATAACATAATGTTACTTGAACACACACAATAACGGCTAAAGATTAAAATATGTAGTGTTTGTGTTTTCGGACTGTCGAAACTTTTAATTGTATTTATCTTTATAAAGTATATACAAAATATAGATAATAATATTATTCTAACTTTTCCAACTACTAAAAGTGGGTAGCTGGTTTAGTATTATGTATCTTGTTAATCAAAACGCTATTCGTCTATGTTTCATAATTCAAACTCTGACATTATAATATAAAAGTGTGGTTTACAAACAAATAATCTAGTAGGTAGTATAAATTAGAAATTTAAGTGTTAGAACTTTTATAAAACCTTATTAATAATACCTGTTGTAGATTATTAAAATCAAATAAACAAATTTGTGATTCTATTAATTGTTTTTAATTTTTTAAGAATACGATTTTAATTATAGGTTCCTTCTAACCTTATGTATTTGGTATATTATTTTAAAATAAATGTAAACATATATGTGGGTATTATACAGGTGTTTTTAATAGGCTTTGATATATGACAATTTATTTTGTTTGTTTTTGATTACAAAAGTGTACAGATAACGATAATTGAACTTTAAATTATAAAAATTCTAGTTTAAAACAAATAATAAATATTTTAAACGATTTTACAATCGTTAAATCACAATGTATAAACTGCATATTATAGTTCCACGAATGTTTAAATTTTTTTTCAAAATTGTATTAGATGATGAAAGGTTTGTGGCGTTATTATTTAATACTGAAATATTATCGATGTTTTTTTTTTATATAATTTATGAATATTATACAAAGAAAACTAATAAGATCATTAATATATAATATAATGATTTGTAAAAATTACTTTTTCTTATGAACTGTTTTTAAATTTATTAGAGATAAAACTTAAAAAAAAATAAATAAAATGATAGTTACAAATAGTACTAGTTTTATATTTATACAAAATATATTTATAGTCATTATTTATTTTATATTTGTATACACCTCTTTCACATAAATACACAATGATATTATAATAATATATATTACGTATTTGTAGGTCGATAGGGGTGTTGATAAATTAGTCTATAGCTCGAAAGCTTGATGGATAATAAAATATGTTTTTTTCAATGACATGGGTATCGAGTTTTATATACATACTCTTCACAACCGTCGGTTTGAATTTATGAGTTTTCGTCGTGTGTTTTCGATGAATGGTGAATTATATTTCACCGCTCAATAAAAATAAAAGGTATGACAAAAGATAGAAAATTATTTGAATAGCTATGCAATTTTCCGAACAGCGAACATTATCGATTAACTCTTTTCAATTAAATGCATTCAAAACAAACCATTTTAATCCTTTTACGTTTATTCGGTCTGTAGCCTGTAGGTAGAATATCGTTTAGTCATTGCAGATTGATAATGAACAATTAAAAACGATATTTCGGTTTTAATGTTTTTTAAACGGTTCGATTAATTAATCGTTCATTATTCTAATATAAGTTGTACCTACACATTAACATTCATGTTTTACCTGTGTAGTGTACACATTTACCTATGTACACGGTCATTTAATTTCGAATTGTATCTGATATGTTTCAACGAGTTAAACGCGCGTAATTATTATATTTGTGTAAATCGTGTACTGTGTTCGATTATTCAAACTTCATTCTCATTGAACTACCCACGTATTTTATGACTAGAAATAAATCAAAGTCTATTATTATATGCGACTATTATCGTGTAATAACAGACACATTAACACAATACCTACCGACTCGGCAAGATACCATAAACATGTCCGTAGACTGCAATTATTGAGGTTTATAATGCGCTAGGTAATACTATTACGTAATTATATAATATCATTATTTTATTGTAGTAAAATATCATGATAATCATATTTTTGTTTATTTTAAATCATAATTACAGGTTTTAATTGGTATTTAATTAGTACCTTATCAACAGTGCGATATGGTCTTATAAAATTTAATAATCAATATTGTTCACGTTTGATATTCAAATGATATCATTAAATTATAAAGCATAATAAAATAAATGATATAATATAATGAATCCAAACTTTTACAATTTAAAATTTTATAAAAGATGACTTAAAAAATAAAATTTAAAAGTTTACAATCGAAGAAAATCTTAGCATGGTGCTGGATTAAAAACAATAATTATAAAAGTTCTCGGCGCATATCCAAAATTCAAGGTGCTTAGACATTTTTCATGCTCTGATTTTATTTTTAGATTTGTCTCTTTTAATTTTAACTATATACATTATACATTAATATATATAATATTATATGTTATACAAAATATTTTAATTGAAAATGTTGCTTATTTTTAATGGGTTTAGATTTAGTTATAAGATATAATTTTTATAGTATGTTGTTCAAATATCAAATCGTTGATAAATTATTCCAATATATTCATTAACTTAGTGAAGTTAATGTTTTTTATACGATATAATATTCAAACACTTCTCTGTTATCTATGTACTTAAATTAATTAATGATTACAAATTTTTCTTACTTATAAGAAGAATACCTATTTAATAAAATATTAATAAACACCGACATGGGAGTTAATTTGTTTTCTGTTTCTTAAAACGTTCAAGTCATTCTAGATATACTTGCCAGAAAAAAAATAGTTCAATTATAAATACTATATTAATTTATCTTAATTATCAACAAATATGATTCAAAAACCAAAGTATAATAATATTAAAAATGCCCTTGAAAATACTGACGTGACTACATAGTATGATATATATAATATTGAACTAATAAAATATATTTATTTATTAAGTTATTAACAGTTAGTGAAATCATAATTGTTTATAATAATCTATAATTTTATATAAGTAATATTGTTTGAATTTAATATGTTACTAAAAATATAGTTTTTTTCTATTAATTCTCTAATTCAACAAAATCACACAATAGTTCTTAAATTTAAGTCGTGATTTTAACTATTGTATTTATTTTATTTTCATTTTATTTTACAAATGTTATTAAGAATATTTTGATTTAAAGTGTTTCTATGGTGTGTTGGCGTATACACATATATTTGAAAATCTATTATTCCAAAATTCTCCTAATCCACATCATTCTATCTTAGGAACATTAAAAACGTTATATTACATTCAACCTCTTTTTGAAACAGTACATTATTCAATAACTATCAACTGATGATTAATTGATTTGGGACGTACAAATACAATTGTAATGAACGGTGATTGAATATTGAATATTTATTTTTGTTGTCCGAATACCAAAATAACAACCTACAATCGTAACTTGGCAACTACAAAACCATGTATCGTGCACTGAATGATAAAACTCTATTTGTATTTTTTTTTCAGTACAGAAAAACTAATCATTGTCAATTTATAAATCATAATTACAAATTGTATCAAAAATATAAATATTTAAATGAGCTTTTTTATGCTCGGCAGTTAAAAGATTAAACAATAAATAATTAAATTACAGTTAATTATTGACAGCAAAAATATATAACTACATGTAAACTAGGTCAAGTTACTGATTTAAAGATTTCGATTTCGATTTGTCTTTTTTTTTTGTGAAAATTACCAATCGCCTGATAATTTAAAAAACCAATTTTTAATATAAAATAATATAATTGCTTCCAATCAATTCGATCAATATGAAACACAATAGTTTGAAAAATAATATCATAATGTGCATATTATATTATTATAAAGTAGGTGTCCATCATCAAACATTTTATTTTACATTTTTACATTGTTTTTACTATGATTATAACTTAAGTTTTCTATCCCAAGAATTATTATGAATAGTGAAGAGTATTTACGATAAAATCATAATTGCTACGTTGAACAGTCGTATTACAGTTTTATGATGTTATTATTTCTGGGATTAATGCAAGTCGTTTTCTGTTATCTAAAAAACTTATGTGAAAAATGTATGTCCCTGTTTAGGAAAGCTATAATTGTGGCAACAAAATGGTTTAACTGGCTCATAATTATTATACGAAAAACGGGATCAACTACAACATATTATGATCTCTTATGATCTCTCGAAAAAAAAAAAAATGTCAAAACGGACGCATATTCGTTAAATCGTTTGTTTGGCAGCCATTGTAATAAAAAATCCTGCGTACATTTAAATGTAACTCGTACAGGTACTCATTGTTCACGAACAGACGGTTTGATGATTTCAACCCCGGGACGATGTCATAATTTAGTGTATTTTTGAAAGACACTTAAGTGGAGTTTGTTAAACCTCTATTTCATTATACAGTAAAATACGGTGCAATGAAGCCCATTCAACTTTTACGCAATATCTAAACACTGTTTTGACTTCATCATAAAATTGTGGTAATCATTTGTGATTTTTTATTTACTTAAAATCCTTACACGTATATACATTATAAACCAAACAACGTGTCTAAGTCGTAAGATCTTGTTGATTAATTAAAATTAAGATTTTCTAAAGTAAAAAATTCTTAAGTTTAAATTGAGTTTCTAAAAGTTCGATTTAAATTTCAGGTGTATAACTCATCACATGAAATGTATAAAAACACAAAATTAAAAATTATTGTTACCTATATAGTTATTGGTTTATTACTATAGAATCATATAAATAAAATATCATTATATTTTACAGTATACATAAAAATATCAATGATCAGTTCGTGTATATAATAATTTATTTATTTTCCACTATATATACTAGTGTTTATTATTATAAATTCATGGTTATGAATTATATTTAATAATTCAATGTTATTTTCCTCGTTTTGTTCAATATATTACACTCTAAAATTAACATTCGTTTTATTTCCTCTCTTTTATTTTAATTTTTTTTTTTTTTATAGAGCTTTTATCAAAATAGATAAAAAAATATGATTTTCTCAATTTTTTTTTATTATAGTATTTACACATTATGTTTTGTGTAAAGAATCTTGTACAAGGTTTAATATAAACATTATAAACTCAAAACAATTCTTGATCACATTTTAAAAATTTCATATTTAACTACCTAACTGAAGATCATCTATTTTTTCACAATACGAGTATTATAATAATAGTATGTAATAATATATAATAATATATAAAATATAATATAAATATATAATAATATGTAATATGTAACATAGTGATTTCAACTCGAAAACTAATACATCACACATTTGTGAATATAACATGTAAATTCACTATATATATATATTTAGGATAATTTGAATCACTTCACATAATTTTTTGTACCACTTTTATAATACTGAAACTATCATTTATAGATACAGTTTTAAATAAATATGATGTATAGTCTAGTTATACGTTTTAAGATGTAAATTATAAAATATAGTAATGGTATATAAATTATTTTTATTCGAAATGCAATAATATTAAATATCAATTTGTTAGACAAATTGTGTATAGGTACATTAAATAATAATATTAATAGCCAATAAGTACCCAATGATGTGTTGAATTTATTGTATTTTGATATCTTAAAGTGAAAATGAGTGGTTCGTCTTTAACGTTTAAGACATGAATGATATGATAATATTTCTAGACTGTTTTTGGGAACATCATTTCCATATAGTAAATATTGCAGGTCTACATTTTACGATTTTAGATTGTAAATGTTTTGAATTCAAATTATCCAGTGAATTAATAATTAATAGAAGAAAAACACGTTGAAAGGTTAATATTTAATAAAAACGTAGAACAATGCAATAATTTACATTACAAAACTTATTACCTACCTAACCTGAACGAAGCTATGTTGAAGGTATGTTATGTTTATGTACATATAGTGAAACCGCTATTTCGAGGAAGTGTTGGAAACAAATAATAATATGCGAGAGTATAGAATGAAATGCACACACACGCACTTATATATATATATATATAATATATATGTATAATATAATGGAGAAAAACATAATATATTATATACAACTATGTATATTGTATAAACACGACAACTAGTAAAATCATCTTCAGTATTTTCATGAAAAATTTGAAATCGATAAAACACGTTGTTGTTGGGGGGAAGGGGGCAAATGCAACTTCTGTGTAATAGAACTGACGACTAAATGTGAGTTATCATTTGACGACGACGGTCTTAATACCAGTTGTCTATTTTACCAATATACATGAGGTGAAGGGGAAGAAATTAAAAATACAAATTGAACGACGTCGATCGACTGTGAATGAAGAGGACGAGGAAAGGATAAGAAGGAAGAGAAGGATTAGGAGAAAGAGTTAGGATAGTGGGAACACGTCTTGGGGAAGTTACACGTGCAGGCTGTCATGTTTAAGTACCGCATTTGGTTTTACATAATCCGTACACACTCGCCCACGCGCGCACACACACGCACAGTGACATACATATACATGTACACATTTACACAGATGCGCGGGCTCGCGTGTGCGCATTCTGAAAGTAGGTTACACTTGCACCAGTAGCGAGGGGTAGTTTAGTGGGTGGGGCGGGTACCACCCCGTGCGCTCAAATCGATCGATCGGTTTTTTAGCGGCCTCTGCCGAGTCATGAGCGCCGGTGGTACGTTTATTTTTTTCCCTTTAGTTTGCAAATCGTCACACACTATACTATGCATTATATCTGCAGCTGTATGTGT
Source organism: Aphis craccivora (assembly GCA_009835225.1). Lineage (NCBI taxonomy): Eukaryota > Metazoa > Arthropoda > Insecta > Hemiptera > Aphididae > Aphis > Aphis craccivora. Next base: position 121,804 of record VUJU01000138.1, on the reverse strand, counting down.
GTTCCTGTTCGTGTGCTTGTATTAAAGTACAAATTTCGTGGGGTGCCTGACGAACGAACAACGACGACACTATACATAATGATATATAATATAATATGATAATAGAGATAGACGTACCGCCACGAAACATCGTCATGACCCTTTTATGGCGTATAACGCGTATATATGTTGTTTTTTTTATGCCCCACGAAAGAAGACGACAATAAGGTCGTATCCGTTCGCTCTCTGTTCGTTGTATATTAGACTTATCGATTAAACGTCTTTTTGGGCGGATTTTATTTTGCCTCAACTGAGAAACTCTTTACCGCGTACCATCCACTTTGTAGTTACTAGGATTTTAAAAGCCCCAGGCATAGGTAGACCGGAAATTCAAATTTGTTTCAGGTCCATAATATACAAATAACTGTACATAATAACCCCATGGCCCATTTTAAAAAATCTTTCGATATTTCTTTTCACTATTATGTCTATCTATAGACAATATAACACTATAAAATACTTTCTAAACTCAAGCTTAATATTATAATATTATATAAATGTTTTTTTTATTTTTATTATTATTATTGAAATTATATCATCATGATCATAAACAATGACAAATTGATCAACAAATGAACAGGTGCCCTATAATAATAGTATATTATACACATATAAATTATATATAACTAAAAAATTAATGAAACCATAATTATACTCCAAGAACCAAACAGGCGAATTTCTCTATAAATTAGTTGGTATATGTATACAGTGTTGTGGGTATCTTGTATTATAGGTATAGTAATTTTCAGTCATTTTTTTTTTTAAATTTTATTGGTGATTAAAAACAAAATTAATTTTTGTACAAACTTCTTCTTTCTGGACATTTTCTGTTCGAGCGGGACGATACTATTTCAGCCCCAAACAGCGTAATTGAGCAAAAGCAGCTAAAGAGTGTTCAGCCGGAAAACAAATAACCATCGGCGCCACTACACGCGCGCCCACGCTGATAACACGTAAATATAATGCGCAAAGCAAAACAAAATCACCGACTGACACGGAATATCCATTATTATATTTTAATACATAGAGACGAAGCTTTAAAATTATAATACTCTTATAAGCATTCTACATTGTTTGGATTTTAAGGAGTGCTACGCGAAGGGAGGGATCGCGAAACGCTGATAACGTTTCTATTTGAGCAGGGCGGTACCCATTTCATTCAAAATAATCTTTTTTTTTAATTCAAAAGTTTTTCGAATGAAAAAATGTAAGGAAATTAAGGTGGTGTTGTTTCTTAAAGTTTTTACCCATTCTATATTAATAAAATTGGTTTTTTATTCTTTTTTTTTAAACCTCGTGACCTCACGTATAACGGCGAATTTTATTTTGTTAATATCACTGTAGTGTTATACGATTTAATATTACAAGGTATATATTTTATGTTATTAAAACATTAAATGAATAACATTATTTGTATTTATGCAATAGATATTATTGATGTTTCACTGTTAACTTAGTTTATTTACTAATAATATAGTAGGTACAATGTACATAGAGCTGAAATTTCAAAACATCAAAAAGCAAGCACTCAAGCACAAATAATGTTTCCAAATTTAAGTGGGCTAATGATTCATGCAATTTTCTCTGATATATTAATGTTTAATAACCAAATATTGGTTCTGATAAATATCAAATAGATATAATACTTATACGAATATCTATCTCGTAATATTAACTCTCTATAAACTCAGTATGTAGTATATTATAATATTATATTTTGCAGATACCAAATTTAAGTTTGTGTTTAATTTAAAATGTGATTAAATAGAAATATTTATAATAATATTTCAAATTTGAATAAATTGTAATACTAAAGAATTGTCATTTTTAATTTAAATTACGTACTAATATAATGTGGTTTTGTACTTCATAATTAATATAACTTGCATTTTTCAACATTTATCAAAATATATATTTTGAAAGTTTAACAAAGTTGTACTGTATAGCCTTAAAGTACTGTCTTAAATTGGTTCATAATGTAAGCTTAATGGACATCTTAGCAAAACAAGGAACCATCTGCTTATCGTTTGCGACTACAAAGATATAGCAGATGCAAATATAATACGACTGTTTTTAGTCAAAAATAAATAGTGACGTCTATTTCATGAAACATTCGATCATTTTGTAGTAATACGACATTTTCTTATTTTCCGTACTTAGTATAAAACATGATATCACATTACGTTTCTTATATGATATATAATAGTATAATTTTATAATTTATAATAAAATAATTGAAAAAATAACTGACAGCGTTGTCGACATTGATTATGACAAATTACCATAATTAATTTTCTTGTCGTGGTTATTTGTAGGTTATTAATCAAACGTTGAAAATTGCCGAATCTGCCGTATTCGCGCGCACGCATTGAAAAAGTACAACGATTGTTGGTCACGTATATTATTATATTATATACTTATATTGCCTATTGCCTATTAGGCCCCGTGATTAAGAAATACCTTCTAACTGCTAATGTCCATATTTCATTGGACTTCTAGCTGTATATTGCGTATGCCAACGATCGATTGCCGATTGATTAATATAATAAAATATTGTTTTAGGTATTTACGTGATTTGTTTTCATTCCGAACCCTCCTTTACGCCAAAAAAGCTCCGTATACCTATATCCCCAATGTCATGATGATGGATGACGATGTCATACCGTGGTTAAAACCGTCGGAAAAAATCGAAAGACGGAATAATAAAAAAAATTCTATCCGCATTATTTTTATATTATTTTTAATAAAATATATACCTAGATAATAGTGCATCTGGGTCATTTACTCGTTGTGGAAATATTAAACTCGTACTTTATGTACTGAATGGGACAGAAAAATTCAACATATCTTTTCAAAATCTAAAAAAAACTCCATCCGTAAATGTAAATAGTATATTTTTATAAATGCTCATTATTGTACATCGTAATATATTTTAATGCTTTAATACTTTTCACAAATATCAGCTACTTGGTTTTAACTTTCATGAGTATATTTTTTTGTCTTTCTTGGCTACGTATATTATCATTTTGAGTCATCATTATCATCGTTTATAGTTTTTTTTTGCCACGAGGCTTATAGCCGTTCTATAATTAAACGACAATTATTACTATTTTATAAGAATTTTAACAACCAAAATTTATATTATTTTGTATTTTATGAAAAAACATTTTTTGTAACCTATTTTTTTTTTTTTTAAGATAATACTTCAACGTCCAACCTCTCTATTGTTTGCATTATACATGAACAGGGCATAATTTATCATGCTAGTGAAATATACTAAATAATATTGTCATTCATAAATATTAATCTCTCAGCTCGTTTATTTTCTAATTAATATGATAATTCAGTTATTTCAAGTTAAAAATAATTTCTGTTTATTCTAAGACTTATTTTTTTTTATGCAGACATCGAATTGCTCATCTGTCAAAATTGATCAAAGCACTTATTTAAAATATGATGTTTTTTGAGTAACTGCACAATATTATTATATCGTAAATTATTTTAACTCTTTCAATGTTTAGGTTCACAATAATGAATGAAATATAAAATATGTTTATTCTTCGTGTGCATGGCATAAGAACAGACAAGACATTCGGAATGCCTTTCTGAAATATGTCCGAATACAAACTAATGTCGAATATTATATTATTTACAGTTTTACGGAATTATGTGGAATCTGCGACATTGTTGCCGAGTTTCACAAACGATTTCGCTTTGTGCAATCGAGTTATTTAATTAACTCGGTGTAACCCCGTTGATAAATTAATATCGTAATAAACCGTTACGAACCGTTCGCATTCCGTGTGGGTGTGCGTTTCCAGGTAAACAAATCTAATAATAATATCGTGTAGTGGTTATTTATGCACGAACCGCCACGAGGTTTATACCGAATTGACACTGTAATAATATACGCGTTACAAATGTTGCCACCGCGATATACTGTTTTTTCCGCCGTAATTTCATGTAAGATAAATATTTGCAAAAAAAAAAAACCCCTTTCTCAAAATTCAAATCAACCGCAGCATTTGGAGACAGATATAAAACGATTCGCTTATAGTAGGTATAACTCGCAATATCGAGTTGTTAAAAACGACGATACCGCGTCAACGACGGCCCGCATACAACAATATCGTAGGTGAGCGTTTTATTGGGTCGTTACAGAGGTATAGGTACCTCTACCTATAGACGCTCTTCCTACGGTCGTTTACCACCCCGATTTCTCTGTACACAATATTATTACAGGCGTGTTTTGCCAGTGAAAAACATTTCGTTTAATTGTGGTCAAGTCACCGTTGGCGTGTATGATGGTGTATAAAGGCATCACTAGGTATATTATTATTTTTATTATTATTATTATCGTAAAAAAATATTACGTGCGTTTCTATTTTCGGGCATGGTGACCATAATATCTTGACTCGTTGTAGCCAATGTCCGACAAGTCGTGGCCGTTTGTGTCAGAGATCAAGTTTCTGATTTTATTTCGACTATAATCAAAATGCAATGCAATTATTTCAATTTCCTCGGCGAAAGAATTCAGCCGAGACGTTTACTATTATCACTTTTCGTTAAAAATTGTATGTATATTATAACAAATAAATTGTTTTAAAAAAAAAATTGTACAGTAAGAGTGTTTTTCGTTTAGGCGAATACTTATGACGTGTCTAGTTAAATTTGTCAAAAGTTTATCTTGGAAATAAATTATCCGTCCCTTATAAGGTATCCAGAGCTAGTTCATTCAGAACCTTTATTTACCAATTCAAACATTTCCCAGTAATTAACTTTCGATTTTTGCCACTTTTAAGTAGGTATGACTAGTAAATATTTAAAAATGATAAATTAATGTATAATAAGACAATCTTTCCGCGGTTTATCAACAATTTTAAAACTTTTATTTGTTTCATAATTTGTCTATAGACTACTAGAAAATATTTGTGCCAAGACAGTATTTTTTTTGGACAGTGTTTGTGTGTAGTTACAGAAATATCTTATTTAAAATATTATCATAATTATTATATAATATCTTTGGGCATTCATTAAATTGTTTATATTTTTTTCATGATAAAAACGTAACTATCGTTTTTGTTATATAAATATTAAGTATTTTTTGTATCTGCAGGCTAATGATAAATATTATGGTTTTCAATTATGGTACTCTAAATCAAACGATAATAAATAATATAACATTTTTTAGGTCTCCTAGACGACCACTACCGTATTCGGTCAAACAATCCAGCATATTATTATATATAATAATTTTAGTCAGGCTGGTTCGTTTTTGGTGAAAATACCAGCACGTTCGCCGCCCGGCAACGCCCTTTCAAATGTCTCCCCTGGTCATGTTCGCCTAATGGATATTTAGAAAATAATTTATATATCGGCATTAGGCGATTCGATACGCTATAACCTAACTATAGAACACAAATGCCACTGCAGCGCGTATTGTTCAATGTGAATCGCCAGAAATTACTCTTTAAAAAACAATATCAGCGTACCGATTGGTACGCATATACACACATACCCTTTAATGTTTTAAACATTGGACACGTGTAGACAATTGTTTTGGATTTTAAATTTTAAAATTTATTTTTCAAGGTAATCTTTCGCGTTTGCAATGACTGATTGTAGGCCACCCACGTGCACCACGGCGCGCAATATTTTAATAACTATAACGTTTTTGGACAATATAATAAATAATAATACTATGTTTCTATCGGATGTTGCCTCATTTGGTATGAGGTAAGTGAGCTTTTGTCCTGGTCTGGCTCATTTTATTGTTTTTAAACAACTACAGTCTACAGATGCATATCAATATTTGAGATTTTCAAGGGCTGCTGCTGTTGCTTCCCAAAAGAAAAAAAAAAGATTTTCTAACAATAATATTATGTTAGTACCTGCATCTATAGTTTAATATTTTTCTTACCAGTATTAAAACAATGTATTTTCTTTACATTAAGTGCTGTTGGGATTATATAGAAGAAAATTATGGTTATTTCATAGATAGATTTAATATTTTATAAATATTTATGATAATAATGCCTTCAAAGACGATAGTCGTAGTTAGGGTGATTAAAAAAAAAAACAACTAATTTAGGACTATTAGTCTAACCATACCTTTTATGCCACTAAAAATAGAATCCTTTATTAAATATGTATATTTTATAAGTTTGTTTTTTAGATTTCAATTGAAAAGTAAATTAAACCAATAGTGTAGTAGAAACATTGCTAACAGTTTATAAATTAATTTACATATAAAACTATTCATATTTGAGTATTTTAACTAAGCGGTATTTTTGATTGAAAAAGTACTTGCCCAAATGGTATATTATAGTATAGTTATAATGTATGTATATTGTATAAATAAATATAAATATATATATATATGTATGGATAATGTATAATATAATATATTGTTTAGTTCTTTGTGAACGATTCTTGGGTTGAAATATTTTATCTACAGTCTAGGAAAACCTTAAGTGAGAACTCCAATGGCTGCATCTGTATTCGAGTTTATTTTACGGATATTTGGCAGGAAACAAAATGTATTTTGTGTATAGTTAATGAAAACTTGGTGCGACGAAATACTGCTACCACGCACGCGCATTTAATGTGATAAATTTTCTTCTCACCACTTCCGGGCCACGTTGAAAGTTGATACGTGTGCAGACCGACGTTTTCTATACATATATAACCTATGTGGAGTGCGAATGCCTATCATACTCCGGAATGACGCTCTCGACGAACTATGTGACAAAAGTTATGATAATATAATTGTCGTGGGTGGGTACTGTTTCTCAAAATTGTATGCTCGTCGACGCTTGTTTTATTATTAGAAACTTTGGGACACCTTATCGTTAAAGTTTTCACGAAACGTATACATACAATAGGTACGTAATGTTGATATATTGTGTATCATAGTATTATATTATATTTACTATATATTATGGTTGATATTATTATATCGTCGACTAGACCGAATTAACCAGCAAGTCAGTTAAATCGTTTTATTTTCGTTCTCAACAGACGTGCACATGTCGACCTTAGTTTTTTAGGTGACAACTGACCTAACAATTAGGTACATACAATTTTTCGTACGTACAGTAGTATACCAAAAAGTAGATAATAAAATTATTACAAAAAAAACCGTATTGTCGTTCGGTTTTATATTTCAATTAAAACGGGTGACGGATGTGGCTTTTACAACGATTAGTGATGCCATGTAGGTAGGTACTGATGTTTTAGTGTGTAACGTCGATGCATTATTGGCGAAGTTATGCCAAAGTTTCCGGGATAAGGGTTTTCTGTTAACCATATCTTATTCTTTATTTGATGTGTTATGTTAGTTTTCGCTATATTTTCCACAATCACAATTTATAAAACTTATGAATAAAAAACAAAATATTTACGATACACATACGAACTTGTGGTGTAGTTGTGTATCATGCGTGTACTTGAGAAACGTGTATTTAAATATGTGTCTACCGACGTGCTTGGACGTTCGGAGTATTCATATACTCACATTGTTAGCACTTTTAGAGCAGGAACGTACCTATACTATTACTTGTTTTATTATAATGTACATAATATTATAAAATTTACATTTTATATTATAATATATGCACACAAGTGCGCACATCCTATAAATCCGTTCTTTTCTTTAGTGGCTTGTAAAAAAAGCTAACAAACAGCATCGTATAACGTTGTGAGTATTTGTTAATATTTTTTTTCTTTTTGACTTGAGTTTAATATTCCGTAATATTTTAAAATTTAATGAAGTTGTATTTTGTAATACTTACTAATTTAAGTTATTAGATTTTTCAAACAGAAGCAAATTAACTTTACAAATTCATTAGATGTATTTTGAATTGTATTTACAATGTTATTTGATTTGGTCGATATATATACGAGATATTTCCAGATATGACCTGAGTAAAATAATTGGTAAATATTAAATTATATTATAATTTAGGGCCAATTATAAATTACAGTTGTATAATATAAAATGTCCTCTATTTAAATTTTCTATTATTTTAAATCGTAATTGGCCTCCGAACTAATCAGTTCCCGTACTGTATAAAGATAATATTTTAATATATTATATTATAATCACTGAATGTAGGTATGTACATGCCAATTAAAACAATTATTTTTATGAATATAACTATAAGTTAATAATTAAAGAACTCTCCATGATGTGCGTGTAATGATTTGCCGTACTTAATTAAGTCAGCTTAACGTTTCAATTATTTTGAGAAATTCTTAATTAAAATTATTTTAAAACTTCTCCCTATGTGCAATGATAATATGATTGATATATGAAGATTTTCGGGCTTATTTTTTTCAGTTAATAGTTTTTAATATAGATTATTACAATTTATAATACAAATTTCCCTACCCGTGTATTCCTGCAATATAATATAATTAAATTAATGGAATACAACTACTATATAAAATAAAACCGTGGTTTTAGTATGTGGAAGTTGTAATATCATTTTTCAAGATATCATAAAAAGTGCAATACGGTAAAATTTACGGTCAAACTTATAATGAACGGATGAACGTTTGAAATCGTTTTTACTACACTATGATTAATCACTTTTGGGTTTAAAAAGCTAACAACACATATTTCTAAATTACCCTCCCAAGCGACTAAATGACTTACCCCGAAACGCGATTCCCGAGAGACTTTTATTGGCCAAAGCAAGTTAAAGCATGATAAACGCTCGACCATTTTATTTTTATTTTTTACAAACCTTTTTATTATGAATTGAAAAATCAATAATTAAACACGAACAACGAATAACATGATACAAAATTTGCTTAGTTACAATAATTTATTAACAACTAGTTGACGGTGCGTATCTTGCACAAGTGAATGTATAATAATTAAAATAATGTCACTTAACTATCTCCACCCCTTTTCTGTTATTACTTAATTACTGTTATCCTTAATTATTAAGTTATTTAACGTACACATTAAAATTATTTTAGTATTCCTCTTGATATAGGAATTATATTATTGATGATGAATGTATTGTCAAATAAAAAGACAAATTACAAGAATATTTTAATTTTATGGTGACTGTAATTTTCCGTGTGACTGTTATGGTCTTATGGACTATATATTGTATCATCACGTTATGATAGAAATAAAAAAAAAATTACGTTCAAACTATCTTTGAAATACATATATATTTTTCTATAATATATTATTTAGTTTTCGAAGTATTAATACATTAAATTCGAATGTGGAATAATAATGTTAATAATATATTGATCATATGTTTATTGTTTGAAATAAAAACGTTTTAAAATTGTATTTAAATTTATTTTAAGATTATATATTAATTTATATTATATTATTATTTACACTTCCTAATGTTCGTTATCTGGGCTAAACAAAAAATAATATTTGAATTGAATAAAGCTGCATTATAAAATTCATATTTGGTACATCCCATAGTATAATGTATTGAGCTAAAAAAAAATTATGCTTTAAAACAGTAATTTTGTTTTTTCCCTAATATTATGTTAAATGAAGCATCCTATGGTCTATTTTTAATTTTAATAATGTTTTCTTTCACATATTTCTAATTAGGCTTTTGACTATTAAACGTATACTTTGCTTTATTTTTATACATATAATATAATAATTAATGACCTTTATAATATAATATATATGAGTTGGTTCCTAGTTTAGTCAATGGTGTGTAAAAAATGATAGTGATTTTAATGTTGTTAAATTAATAAATATACGTAGGTATACTGTGCGTATTTTATCATGTCCAATATTATGTAATCACTACCCTAATTTATAATTTAAATTTTTTTTTTACATTATATAATAAATATGGCTATTTGTAAATGATCAATTAACGTCAGTATATTTTTATAAATGTAAGACTATTAAAAAAGTCACTAAAACATTTTCAATAAAGATTAAATTAGAAAATTGTTAAAATTTCGGATTGCAAAGATTGATTTAATGACTCAATTAGAATTTTTATGGCGTTAAAATGAATAATTTGTTTTTGTATTTTGCACTAATGTATTATAATTACAATGTATTTAATCAGTCAATCATTATAACAACAATTAACATACATTATTTTACGATATTGTAATATTATTCGATTTATTATAAATTAATTATTCGTTAGTCGTTAGACGCTAATCACGTATACTATCAATGTGACAATATGTTATATGACTTACCTATTTTTCGATTTACTGTATAATATCGGAACTAATACCAATATAATACATTAATATGATTACACTAATCTCATATATAATATAATATCTTAAACGTAAGTAATATATTGTATTGGTACAATTACAGTTTGAATATTCCATTTAATCAGTTGTTTACACAAGTATTAAAAAATATATATATATATATATATATTTTAATTTATTGGCAATAATTAGTTAGGTAAGAATAGTTGGTTCATTTACTCTCGGAACAAGAAAAATTTAAATGAGTATATTAAAGTTTAATTATAATTGTGCTTACTTTTTTCTATTATTATTATAATATAATATACACTTTTTTTGCTGGTGCTTATAATTTAGATTTCAAGATGCGTACAATTGGAGTAGAGCGCATATCAAACAAAATAATAATAATAGGTACAACAAAAATATAAAAAACGGTCGATGACATAAACTGTTATTGTTACTTATTACTGGGGTCAAATGTTATTTTTTCCAATTTATTGTAATATCACAGTCCGTAAATACATGAAGGGCCTAAAATATCGTCGTAACTGCAGTCGAGTGGTGCGGAAAATAATCAATTTCTATTAGGCCATATGAGTTTGGCAGCGATACAATTTCGACGTGGTGAAATATTTAGCCCTCTATATCAGCCATCGTAGGTCCTAAATAAATAAATAAAATAAAACAAATAAAGGCATGAGCCGAATCATCAAAGAATATATTTGTATAATATATATATATATATATAATACGTGTCATTATTAAAAAGATGAAAAAACCGTGTGTATAAAAAATAAATGTAATGGGATGGTCATTAGGTTATTGCAGTGTTGTGTCCCCCGGAAACTACTGCGTATTGCGGAAAGGGTACAATAAGGTGGGGAGGGGGGGTGTAGACGACTTGGTCTTAGTTGTATAAATATAACTCATACTCGAAACGTTTTTTTTTCGTTATCTATTTAGTTTTTTCTCTTGGAACGAAATTATGGCCACCACGTGGTTATAAGGCGGCGGTTTCGCGTTGTAAAAAAAACATGTAAATTCGTTGGCAGTCAGTACATAATAATATACGACAATGACTGCTTGACTATGGGGGAGGTCAATTTAAATCATTGTAAACGTATAATATAATATGTATACGAACTTACCTTGAACTTTTCATAATATTATGAAAATTATACTGTAAATAGGTACATGTATATTTGCAGTAAATAAACGTAGACAATTTCACGATTTTACATATATTTATGTGCGTGTAAATATTATCATTGATCTTTTAGTTAAAAAATGATCACAACCAACAAAAATCCAATTGGAATTTAGTGAAATGTTAGATATTACAAAATTAGAATTTTTACGACAGTGTTTTTGTATGTACCTACTATTGTCTATTCGTTATCTATATCAACAGTTTCTATACGTTCATTGTTATTATGTACTCAGTAGACGCAGTTAAACAGAATATTTTGTTTTGCTGTACAATTTAATAATTCTTTTGTATTTGAAATTAGTGTATTTTTAATGATAAACATTTTCACTTACATATATATTTTTTTAATATAAACTATAGAGAGCTTATTTTTTGTAATATATTTCGTGAATATTTAAAGATTTTGAATTCACTGTTTCATTCAAAAAGCAATATAATATGTATACAAATGGAAGGATTTACATTTTTTGATTTCAAGATACATTTTTGATCATTTAAAAATACGTACTAGTAGTTATTGGCGATAACACAATATGTCTCTATACATTATTATGTTTGTGGCACGATGACGACGTGTGCTTTGCAGTGATGATGTGTCATCCCCTGGAATTAGATACAAAGTCTTTAAGTGAACAAAATATATACATTCGTTCATTTGTTTGTTTTTACGGCCAGATGCCGCTTGTCTATAACAAGCCCTTCGATGTTTTCACGTCGCCGACGGTACCAAAAAACACGACGAATAAAAAACGCGCGACGTCGTGATGGATGATGACGGTGACCATACCGTCGTATATCATATAATTATAGTAATTACGTATGATTATAAATAAAACAATATTATGTCCGCGCGGCGAGACGAAACGTTCTCGGATAACTCGCAAATGAAAAAACGAATCACACCTGCCGCACACAACTGTGCACAAGTTGAAAATACCTAATCAACTGTTTATATGTTTGTTTTTCGGGGAAAATTTGAAGGGTCCGTCATGTATCGAATGATTGCGTCTCGTTTAAATGTTACCATTTATTACCATTCGTTAAACATACCGACGGATAGCGAAATTTAATGTATGTATATTTGGTATACCCCCAGTACAAGTAAACACGCTGAACGCAAATCTTAAACACGTCTTTTAATTTAGGGCTTAAATCAGGCAGTGATTAGAGCGAATTTCATAGTATTTTTATAACTATAATAATATAGAAAATTATACAGTGAATCTAATAACAAAATTGTATTTAAACATATGGTTTCAATATTCACACTGTTTCTTATCGGATCACCGGAAATTGGGTCCAACTAATTTACATGTTATGTAGCTGAGTTTTGGTTCACAAATTTAGTTTTCACTATGTATTTAAATTTTGATAAACTATAATACTCTGATAACTGATGAAACATCCGATTGGATTATCCAATTAAAATAAAATGAATTCGAAACTCTAGTGTCGCTCACGAGCCAGAAATTAGCAATACAAATGTACAATTATATACCTAATACGAATAGATTTGTCATTTTGTCATTAATATATCGTATTTTTTTTCAGGTGGTGCTTGTGTTCATTTTAAGTATAGCATCTCTAATTATATATTTTATCGACGCCTCCAAGTAAGTTGAAAAAAACAAGTTGTGTACAATAATTTCCAATGTTCTTTATTCATTTAAATACCGTTTTTTTCCAGCGAGGAGGTTGAACGATGCCAAAAGTGGAGTCACAATGTTACTCAACAAGTAGATTTAGCTTTCAATATTTTTTTTATGGTTTATTATTTTATAAGAGTAAGTATTTTTCGTTCTTAATAATGATATATAATCGAATTTTTTTCTGAAAAAGTCATAAACAATGCAAATAATGTTGCCTACAAAATTGTTCTTAAAATCTAGTATTTTCGAGGTCTTTTATTTGTATTTTCATTTTTTAGAAAGTAACTTATTGTGAATTTATATTAAATGCAATCATATGATTGTTATTGTATTTTGAGATAAAATTGAAGAATAGGGATGCATTTATTTTTTTTACTCACATCAACGTTCTATAATAATTGAAAAATTTACATAAAGAATGCGAAAATGAGCAAAAGAAAATTAAATTAATATTATCTAGAGCGATAGTAAAAACTATCACAATGCAATTTCCTGTTGGTTTTTATGACTTTTATAAAATTTAAATAATTTGCATAATATAATTCATTATTTACGCATCGTATATAATAGGAAATTCTTTACATGAGTACAAATTTAAATAGCACGAACTGCTGATGAGAGCTTATAAGTTGGTTAATACAATATTTTTGTACTGGATTATTGTTATTATTTTTTCTTGTCCATCATAAACTAGAATAGTAATAAAATCAATCGCTTTTATCATCAAAAAAATTAATTTAAAATTGTATTAAAGACTGAAAATTGTAATGCATTACAATAAATTGAATCCTAAAATTATTAATTATTTAATAAAGTGTAATAATATTCTTGTAAATTGATTGTTAATTTAAGCAAACCATAAATGTATTGAAACCATCAATATTAAGCTATATCATTATAACTATATTTACACGTGTTTAATAATACATATTTATATCTTTTGATTTTAAAAATGTTCCTTTTTTTGTTTAAAGTTTATAGCCGCCAGTGATAAGTTATGGTTTATGTTAGAAATGTACTCGTTTGTAGATTACTTCACGATTCCACCGTCGTTTCTATCGATATACTTGGGTCGAACTTGGATCGGTAAGTATATGTATAATGATAAAATGATTAAGAAAACAATAATAAAAAAAATACTTTTTTATTACTACATTTATTTTAGAGGAAGAATAATATTATTTATTATTACCATTCTAACCTTTAGAATATACATCAATTTGTTCGGTTTTTCTAGGTCTAAGGTTCCTCCGAGCTCTGCGCCTAATGACAGTGCCTGATATTTTGCAATATTTAAACATTCTAAAAACGTCGAGTTCAATTCGACTTGCTCAACTCGTGTCTATTTTTATATCCGTGTGGTTGACCGCCGCAGGAATCATTCATCTCGTAAGTACTATCTATTCAAACTGCATAATTTAATTCATTTATATTTTTTGTTTTTCTGATTGTCATAATAATTTATCATCCCATAAAAGTCGCCAAGGAAAATATAATAAAATTGTCTATCTATTGACTAATGTTACTATTTTTTCTGAAATAAACGTCGAATAAAGGTCATATCTTAGAACAGTGTTATGAAATTTAGACACTTAATTACTATCTCTTTGCCAATTTTTTTCATAGTATATTTATTACGAGAACATAAAAATAACGTTTCGAACTATGTAAAATAAATTGAATAACATAAAAATATTATGTTTATGTATTAATTGGTTTAACTTCAATAATTTATTAATTTTAGTTTCCTAATTCATGTTGACTACAAGATTTGTGGATTTCTATAAAAAAAATGTTGGTACGTTTCCGACACTCAAAGTTGTAGAAAAATAATACCTTCTTGAACCCTTACATCAAACACGTTCTTAGATACGATCTTGATCTCAAAATATACTATTAAACTAAAATGATATTTGTAATATTTTAGCTGGAAAACTCGGGAGATCCATTTGAGTTCCAAAACCAGCAACGGTTATCATACTGGACTTGCGTGTACTTTTTGATTGTCACTATGTCCACGGTTGGATACGGAGATGTGTTTTGCCAGACTATTTTGGGCAGAACTTTTCTAGTATTTTTCCTACTCGTCGGCCTCGTAAGTGATATGTTTCTTTTTTAATTATATTATATTTTAATTTTTTATATTTTGCCTCTTGTTTACATTAAGTGTTAAATAAATGTAATAGTAGTATCACGTATAATATAAAATCACGTGCCACGTGAATATAGGGACGTATAATATATAATTATATAAATATATGTATATCTATGATAGGTTGTTATTTTTTGGTTAAATCATGACTTTATTACACAATCAAGGACGATAATATCATGATACTTGCAAGTATAACATAAATATAATTAAATAAAAATTAAATAAAATATATTAAAAAAATAATCAACTGTAATTAAAAAAAAAAAAATAATAATAATAATAACAGATATAATAATATCTGCCGTTGTTATTTGTTATATGTTTTGGTGGTGTATGAGTGCTATTCGTCTAAATTCTCATTAATAATATTCGAATTAAACATTAATAATATAAAAAAAAAATACAACAAAAAAATAGATGCATTTTATTTAATAAAAATTACTAAATAGTACTTTTTGGAATTTGTACGCACAACGCACAATAAATAATACATTACAATTATAAGAACAAATATGTGAAAAATATGTTTTATTTTTACTTAGTTCTAAATACCAAATCATTTAATATTTATTTATAATAAAAGATTTATTTTTAATCTAAGAATAAACGAATAATATTTTTGTGGCAGAAGCTTTCAGCAGGTAAAACGCTATAATACACGTATTTTTTAGTTAGATTTATTATTACTATTATTTTTTTTAAAAGCTCTAAAAAGCTGGCTGTTATTTTTTTTTACACACACATTTGCATTACAAAGTAAGGGCATCAAAAAAAGCTCCACTTAAACCCTCCCCACCCGTACGGTATTTGCCTCTGAGAGACAAATTGGAGTAAAAGGTCATACATAATTTTATTATTATTATACTATACAAATATCCACTATAGATATAATAGCTCATAATGCAGACCAATAGACTAATATTATAATAATATATTAAATAGTTTATTACCTATACATAATAATATGTATATGTATTTTTTTTATTCATTGACATAGTTTAGCTTCGTTTAAATATTTGAGGCCTTTTCTTCTTTTGGGTGCTTTTTATTATTATAAATAATATATTATATTTATATATAACATTGACACGTCAAGGTAACCGCTAAAATGCTTGGCAGCTTATTGAACATATAAGAGTCGTTAAACTATTTTGCTATATAATAATATTCGTTTAAATGTGTACGCGCTGTTTAGCTTTGGATTTGCATGGACTGCGGGGTCGTTTTAATGCCAAGGGCTGCTACGGCCCTCGGAATCAATTATTTTTCATCACATAATTTATCGTGGAACGTGACTGCAGTTGACGAAATATTATATTTCGATGTTACATTATAATATTACCATGCATGAACTTTATTCAATCGTATTTTTATTGTTATTATATCATAGTAGAACGACATATTATTTTAGGAGAGGAAGGTGATATCTATTTGTATACACTATAGATCCATAAAAACTCATAATACATAATATGTGCTATAATAACTTATATCAATTGTGTTGTAATTTTTTATACGATGGCCGTTGACTAAATATTTTTATTATTGCGTATTATTGTGATTGACGATTTTGTATAATACATTGTCATTATTAATCATATAGATACCATGTGTATTATAATAATATATTATATACATATTTTAACATAATTTATTATTATAATACATATACATTCATTATTATTTCATTTTTTTTTTATATCTATTTTGTTTTATTGTCACTTAGGCAATATTTGCTAGTAGCATACCAGAAATTATAGAACTCGTAGGAAGTAGATCAAAGTTTGGTGGAGAGTTCAGACGTGAACATGGAAAGAGGTATATACAATATAAACACTTTAAATGGAAATTATAATATTATACATCAGTATAATATTATATTTGATTCAATTTTTTAAAAATTTTGTCTGCCACCTTTTTAGATAATTTTTATTATATCAATTACATTTTTAATTTCATCATGCATTGGTTAATAGTCTATATTTTAACGAAAACCTTTTTTTTTTTTTAAATTTGATTTTTGTTTGATTTTATTTTTTTTCAACTAACCAACAATATTATAATTATTATTATAACTGTTCATTTAAAATTACTATAATAAAAAAAAAAACATCGATTTGCATGTAATTAATTTTATTTAAATTTGTTTTCTTACTTTTGGTTATGACCTGTTTATTTTATTTTTCTATCTCACAGTATGATTTTTATCTGCTGCATTAACCTTTTATTTGAACCATAATTATATATATATATAGTTAAACACGAAGGTCATAAAACATTGAGGTAATAACACAAAATGTGGATTAATATACAATAAAAGGTAAATAATATTGTGATAGGAATTTTTATTAAATTATTATCATTGGTAAGATTTGATTTTAGAAATGTACAAAAATAATGTAAATAATCGATGTATAATAGTTTATAAGGAATTAAATTTGATTTTCTATAAACGGTGCAAAAACTGTATAATAATATTATAGCCATCAATGACCTTTTACTCTGGGCAGGTATTTTAGATATTTTAGATCATCAGAATCATGTTTTTTAACGTGACTTTGATTATTGAACATAAACACAAAAACAAAATCGGAATATCTTTATTCTTAGTTATTATTGCTTTTAATGAGCAATGTAATGTATTATTTGGAGTTATTAATGTTATTTTTTAAACTTATTTATTATTATTTTTTTTAAATACTCAAATAAGATTTGAAAGTCGTATATTATTTTGTGTGAATCGATTAAGTATCAACAATGGGTTTTCACGAAAAATAAGTTACTAAATTTAGATGCACTATTTGAACACTAACTATTCTAATATTATTACATTTTTTTTATATATACACCGAATATTATATACTATGTACAACAATAACAATATAACATATTGTTATGTCTGTATATAACAATGAACAAAATTTAAATATTTTGTATAACTCTACGTGCGATTAACCTTTTAAACTTTTATAAAAAAAAAAAAAAAAAAAGAAAAGAAAAAATGGGTCACCGGGGTTTGCTGCGGTCGTCGTACCAGCCGGGGCGATACCAACGACAAAACGTCTTTGGCGCGTCACTGATAAATGATTGCAATGTCGTTTTCATGTTAAATGTTTTATGGTTATTTAGCTATATACTATACTATATTATACTAGTTGTAGACCTGACGTTTAGCCGATACGATAGGTACTTACAATGTACACGCATAATAATAATTAATCGGTTCTTTCGGTTACGTCGGAATTAATCTTCTTTATTTCGTCAATCTATTATTCTCTATCTCTTATCCCCACCTCTAGTCACCCTATCTTTATCTCATTCTATCCGCTTTCTCAAAATTCTATCTAACGTCGTGAACTGGCCAAGACTTAAAACGATTGAATTTAAAAGATATTAATGGCTCTTCGAGCGAGACTCGGGGCAGCGATGGACAACTCGTTTCACCGACCCCATCGGATGCACGACTGTTACAATATAACATATAATATATCGGTCACGTCGATAGATGATGTTTCTTCGTTTTCGACGTAATCGGACGGACCATGGGCACAAAAAAAAAATAATAATAATAAAATATATTCACTTACACAATCTTAGAAAAATGTTGACGATTTTTTATAATTATAGTGTTTTTATTATTATTATTATTTCCTTTTCTTTTTTGTTGGTTATTGTTTTGTTTTGTTTTTATTTTTGTTTGGGGTTTTTTTTAATATCATGTTAATATTGTATTGTTAACCGAACGGTGATAGGCTGTGATGGCAAGCTGGATACCCGAAATCACCGAGCTCGCTGGCAACAGGAAGCGATATGGTGGGGAGTACAAACGAGAAAGGCGAAGGCAAGAATCGCCAATGAACTATTATTTTTTTTTCGTATTTCGTACATTACATATTTTATATAATATATAAATATATATTATATACTATAGTATATGTTTATCATTTTATTTTTTTATTTTTTATTTGTTATTTACAAAAAAAAAGTAATCTTCTGAAATAACTCGGACCGCATTTGTTATACGCTTCGATGGGGTTAATAATATTTTCCTTTAGTCTTTCACGATCGATTAGATTGCATTTTGTTCGCTTAACGCTACATAATATATTATAATTGTATACATATTATATATATAAATATTTATATATATAATTTTTTTAAATTTGGAGTATAATGCAAAATGGAAACAATGTATTTTCACGGAGTATTTCTGCGATACAATTTTTAAGGACACGCATTTTTGTTTATATTGTTTTTTAAACGATAATCGTATAATAAACATTGGGCTCCGTCGTTCTGAGGGTGTTTCCATTTAAGATGCCAAAATTACGCTCTTTATCTAGAATCACGGTTTTGACAATAATATTTTAATGGTTTGCATACCTATACTAAATATTTTGGAGCGTTTTTTATGTATTTTAAAACGATTACAACAATAATAATTGCTACAATAATAATATAAGTACAATCGATCGATACGAATTATTATTATTTGATTTCTATTATTGTTGTTATTATAAAATATATAAAAATATACGATCAATTAAAATCTATGGAAATTCATTTATTATTTCCGTGGTCTATGGATAATACGATAATGCTAATATTATTATTATCATTATTATTACTTTACCTAACTATTACTATTATTATTATTATTAAAACTATTATACTTAGTATTATTATTATTATAACAATCATTATTACTACTACCTATTATAGTAAAACGTGCGATACGTATTTTTCGAAACTGTTGCCGCCACGGCGATGCCGTAACGGTCGTTTCGAATTAAAATGTGATTTTTGAGGGCCAAGCGTAAAAGCAGATGTTGATCTGTGGACTAGTAGGTGTAATCGTCACGTGTATATGAGATTTAAGCTAAAAATATAATATTAGTTTGTTGTTCAGCCAGGCCGTGAAAATACATTGTCACATAAACATCACGCGACATCTACCATCGTAGCCAAATCAGTTATCTTGGTGGCATGAACAAAATATTCCCTAACATAGTCAAAAAAAAAATAGTTTAGAATATATATATATATATAGTTAACAATATCTAAAATTTAGATGTTAGATTCGTTATATTATTATTATTATTTATTTATTTTCTATTTATTATTATTTTTTTTTGCAAACCCAATACATGTAGAATTCGCACTTAATAGCTTCATTAGTTTTGTCAGTAATAAAAACATAATATACATAATATCAATATATTATTGTCATAGGATATTACTTTTCCTCATTAATAACATTTTTGTTTTTTTTTTTTTAAGCATTATTATCTAATTTTTTCGAATATTACGTGCCATGAAAAAATGTAGAAAATATCTAACCATATATATTTTATTTATTTATTATTATTTTTGTAATATTTTTTTGAATAATTAAAAATTAAAATGAAAGTTTAGATTTTATTTTTAAACAACTCGGCGCGGATATAAAGTTTTAAAATATTTTATTTTCGTCACGAAAAAAAAAAAATAGCTAACATTTTGATAACTAGATAAATTTTAAAAGAAAAACAGGGGCAACGGTGCTTTACTAGTAACAATAAAGGTAGTTTAATTTTTATATTTTATTTCGTATTTTTAAGACGCTGACAAAAGTAAGGTGCCTAAAATGAGATAACAGTTTTTTCCGCCACACAGTTTTATTTTTATTTTTTATTTTTTATTATTTTTTTGTTATTATTATTATTATTATTATTATTATTTAAAAGTCAAAATATTAAAATAGCAGGTGCATTATTATGAGTTGTTGTGTGTTTCATATTTTGTTTTTTGCATTTTATTTTGTTTGTACACCAAGAAACATTGGCTCGTTGGTAGATTTCCGAATGAATCATAACAATAATAATTATACACTCACATGATCTAACCAAAAAATTAGGATAGAATAGCTATTACAAAAAAAAAAAAAATAATAATAATAAATAAAAAAATAAAGCATGAACATTTTTTTTTGGAATGTAATCGTCTTATTTTAACAATACTAAAATATTTCGTAAGGTTTTGTAAGCGTGAATTTATTGAAATTATATCAAAATTGTATAGAAATAATTTCAAATTACGATGTATTATAGTTGTTTTTACGTAAATACCTAACAAAGTGTTACTGCTGATCGCTAACAAGCCACGTTTCTTTAGGTGTGCTCTCTTTAGGTGTTTTATTCCTTAAAAAAATTAATTAAAATTATTTTTTAAATGTACGTTTTTTTTTATTATTTTTGTTTTTTAATTTAAAAAATACAATAACTCTAGGGTATTATTATTGGCGGTAAAAACTGACAATATGATCTCAAAAAAGAAAAAAATACTTAATCGTAAAAAGTTTTAAAAAAAGTTAAAATATAATTATAAATACGGGCTTTATTTTGGTTCTAACAGATGCATACTGAACTTAACTTTAACGATCTTACCCGAATGTTTCCGACTAACTGTTCTCATTTCGTTCAGTGTACATCTGTTATCGTATACTCCTCTAATGCTGTCAAAAATTACACAAACACACACACACACACACATACATATAAATACAAAATAATATATACACTAGCACTAGCAAATGTAAACATCCACACAAACACCATATAAAAAAAAAAATCAAATAGGTTCTTATGTGATAATAATATATGTTCTAATAATAATTATAACGTGGCGCAATTTTCTCATTAATGTTTCTTGAAATTTTGAACTATCCTTGAATGATTTGGGGTTCCTTAGGCGATTTTTGCGAGTTGTATACCCGAGATAATTGACCTGATCGGAACTAGACCAAAATACGGAGGAACCCTGAAGAATGAACGTGGAAGGAGGTAATATTTTACATACCATACATATATATATATATACTATTAGAATTTATACACCTTTATATAATATTAAGTACTTTATTTTATTTATTTCATTTATTTTTTTTTTTACTAAGCTTCAAGCTTCAAAAAATATTTTTCTACGGATTTATAGGCCTACGATATTCAGCGTCAATTAAACTAAAGCACGTTTTTCTATATTCTAAAATTATTTTCTTCTTTATCATCACAACATGATATTATGATATTTAATTCGATACGATCGTTTTACATTATCCATGTAATATATGTATACACGGACAGTACCTAATACGAGTATTTTACGTTCCAAGTACGATACATACACTGTTTACGGATTACCATGCAACTTAAGCTACCGTGCCGAGTTGCTAAATTAAATGTAATTCAACTGTTGTGTGGCTGAAATGTCATGAATAACACAAATTCGTAAATTAATAGGTTACATTTGAAAAAAAAAACGTATACAATATACATATATTAATTTGTATATGTGTATTAATTTTTGTTGTTTATTTAAAATAA
Source organism: Aphis craccivora (assembly GCA_009835225.1). Classification (NCBI taxonomy): domain Eukaryota; kingdom Metazoa; phylum Arthropoda; class Insecta; order Hemiptera; family Aphididae; genus Aphis; species Aphis craccivora. Next base: position 99,172 of record VUJU01000138.1, on the reverse strand, counting down.
CTGCACGTAACAATATTAATTTTGCCTGAACCCTATTTTTATACCAAAAATATTAATATTAATGTAAATATCATTGATTGTAATATACAAACTATATTATTATTATTACTATGTAGCTTGAACATATTCAGTAAACACGCTTATATCCGTAGTGTCTATACCGATGGCAAAATAGTAAAATTAATGTATCAATAATTTTATTGTTTATATATTTATTTATTTATTTTTTTTTTTAGGATTAAATTGTATAAACTAATGTAACATTGTTTAAAACAGTTTGAATAATTATTTAATGTATTGTTATAAATTTATTTTTAAAAGCTGTGTGATCTCTACGGAACGTAACGATCATACAACACATGATACATTTATACGATATATACAATATACATATAAAAATTCGTACTTTTTTATTTAGTTATATCCTATTTTAAATTATTTATTTATCAAAGATGCACTTCACTTGAGTAATCATCATGCTTACATACATAATATTAACGTAATAGATAACGTAGTCTTATCCTGACTGTTTTATTAGGATTTGATCGTAGTGCCCCTCGTCGGTGCATATACAATATTTTTCATTCTTATTTTTATTTTGATCAGTTTTTATTTTAATCATTATTTATCTTAGAATTATATAAATATATACATTAATATTTTTTTATTCCTAAAAACAGGCACATCGTCGTTTGTGGACACATCACCTATGAGTCAGTGTCTCATTTTTTGAAAGATTTTTTACACGAAGACAGAGAGGACGTAGACGTGGAAGTGGTTTTCTTACACAGGTATGACAAAACAATTCAATATAATATTGTATTAATTTAAAATAATCATAATGAGAATATAGTAAATAATTAATACTGAACGATGGTTAAAAAAATATATGAGACACAATTAATATATCTGTTGAAATCACGTTTTAGATCTTTATTGCCAAACTATAATATATGATCATGTATATGTATTTCATTATAATAATATATACATATATAAACGTTTTTAAGTCAAAAAATTGGGTACGACGTTGTGTGTAATTTGCAGAAAAGAGCCAGATTTAGAATTGGAAGGGCTGCTCAAACGTCACTACACCACTGTCGAGTTTTTTCAGGGTACAATGATGAACGCAGTAGATCTAGAGAGGGTGAAGGTAAATACCCACTCTCATCCTGATTCTTACTGTCGAAATTTTTTCTTATCGATTTGTGCTCAGTTTCCATATATAGATCAATAATATTATTATTATTATAACAGCTACATGTAGTCTGATACAAAATAGAAACAATTCTTATTAGTTCTAGAGATAGATAATACATTGTGTATAGGTATTATATTATATAAAAGTTAATTTTCTTAAAGTTTAACACTATTTTTCTTGAAAATTATTAATGTTTTTTGAAAATTTTTTTTTACATAATTTGAAGTTATTATAAAAATTGTTTTTGATAAACAGTAGTATTATTACTTTTTTTATTGTTAATGTATTTTAAAGTATTTTGTTTTTTTATACGACAGCACAAATATTATCATATTTCAATTTTTTTTTTTGAAAACTTTGATGTTTAAAAATCAATTTATAAACCAGTCATTAATGAAGTATAAGTATTTAAAGTTTAAGCTATCGAAGTGTTGCTGTCTTTTTCATCACTCCGTTCAACTTAATTTAAAATAGTAATAACTTTTATTGATGGACGACTCGTTCAAAATACATTTTTAGTGTATTGATATTTTCAAAAAATATACTGTTTTGGGATAGGAAATTCAAATTCTGTGTAGTCATTCAAAAAAAAAAAAATAAATTTAAAAGTGTTAACAGTAAAAAATTGTAAAATAATATTAATATGAAGTAACTTTAAATTATACGAATAAAATTGTTCAGAAAACAAATATTTTTCGAAAAAAGGAGTGTTGAATTAAAAAAAAAATGACCAAGTATTATATTATATACTATATGTATTATGTATACGTATACGTATATGTATGTACAATATTTAAATATATACATATATACCTATATATAGATACGTATATTATATTATTATTCATAATTTTGTTTTAAATAATATTCCTTTATTTATTTACACCAAACATTAACTATTATCGTCATTTAGATTTGTTAAGCCTCTTGATTAAACAGTATTTACATATTAGTACAGGCTATAACAAAGCCGTTGAAACTGTAAAGTGTTAATGTATTTTGCTTTGAACCATGTATTTAGCTGTCATTTAATATATATTTATATATATACATCCATGTATATATATATATATAAATATAAATACTAGACACTTAGGACGAGAACTTGAACAGACCTTGACGATGATAATGTTTTTTTTTAATTATTATTATTATTATTATTATTATTTGAACTAGGTAGATGAGTTTTTTGTTTTACACCTATATATAATGTATACAAAAGGAAAGTAGTTTAGTAGTGGGAAAATGATTATTCTAAAATCGATACACTGTCCTTATAATATATATATATATATAAAGTTTATATGTATATTATACATGTGTGAAGGTCTAAATTGGCAGAAACATATCAACCCTTTTGTGGCTGCTATTATAACATCATTAGAAAAAGAAAAATAAGATTAATTAATTATATAATTTATATAGCGTTTATATTTTAGCCGTTTATTGATAAATATTGTACCTGTTTTTACCACCTAGTGACTAGTTAGATACTTTGAACGGATTTCTGAACTATAGATTTTACGTATATATTTTTTATACTTGATTTATATGATATTTTATATTATAAATAATTACGATACAGTGTGAAATATATAGAAGACATGTCAGTATTAGTTGTGCTTCAATTTAGTTATTTTTGGTATTTTCCAAACCGTAGGAAGCCACCTGACCTGGAACTGGAAGGACTTTTCAAGCGACATTTTACCACTGTCGAGTTCTTCCAAGGTTCTATAATGAACCCTATTGATTTGCAAAGGGTAAAGGTATGTCCAAACAAATGGCTTTAGCACAAATTGAATGACGGTTGCAATTTTTGGATTGGTATGACGCTGGTGATGGATTTTTGTGATTTAAACAAATATATACATAAACATAAATATGTATACATGTATACTTATACATATATAATATATATATATATTATATATATTTATTTATTTATTTATACATAATATATAATATACACGATTTATATAAGTGTATATGTATATGTATATATTAACTTACGAACATTTTAAACGATGCTCACATAGCTCGAAATAATCAAACGAACCAAACTGTTTATATATTTTACACTAAACGACGACTGTGTTTTATATGATTTTTTTTTTTTTTTGTTTTAGTTTATAAGTATGATGTTTTTCTAAAATTCGTTTTAACGGAGCATGCTTTTATATATCGTATACTATTAAGAAGAAAAAAACATGTACTACCGTCGACAACTGATCAGACTATCTTTACGTATGATACTTAAACCTTACTGTACTCGACAAAATAAGACATTTTTACTGTCCAGAAAACGCATTATTTCATTTCATCAATATTGAATTACATATTATTATATTATACATACTATCATGATATAATCATACAATCATCGCATAGTTAGCTGTATTATTTATACACATAATATTATTATGAATTATAATGTATTTTGTTACACAGTAGTGTAAATATTGTCTCTCACACGCGTTTTATTATAATATTTTTTTACTCTTTAATCTCATACACATTTTCGAAAATTATTATTGTACTAACGCAATGTGTTCGTAAATTGAAAATTGTATAGTTTACTTTTGAACTATTTAATGACCATAATGATGATGATAATGATAATAATAATAATAATAATAATAATAATATTAATAACACGCGTTGTGTAGTGCTGTAGATATATTTTTTCGTAATCATGGTTTTCCGTTGTTTTCAGCATGGTGTATTTTTATTGCAGCTTTTTTTTTATGTATTGTGTGCGTATTGTATATTGATGTAATGCATGCATGTATTTTTATTGTAGCCGAACTCATCATAATATTAAATAATATTATTATACAATTTTTTGGAAAATGAGCTTTAGTGTTTAAGTGTAATGTACACAAGTTAAACTTAAAGTAATTACTATATTCAATATACGCGAACAATGTTGCTATTGTTGTAATCTATATAATATATACAATGTATATATTGGAGCCAGAAGATCAGTGTAAAATGCCGATAATGACGTTTCAGGTCCACGAGGCTGATGCCTGTTTGGTGTTAGCGAACAAGTACTGCCAGGACCCGGACGCCGAAGATGCTGCGAACATAATGAGGGTCATTTCTATCAAAAATTACTCGGACGATATAAGGGTCATTATACAACTCATGCAGTATCACAATAAAGTGAGTATACTTCATATATGTATATATATATATATATACATAAATAATAATTATTGTGAATTAAATATTATATGGAATAAAAGGGTTGAATAAATTAAGTATTTAGATCCGGCATGCTCGTAAAATTCAAATTAGCTAACGTTTAATATACCTTCGTCGAAGATAAGATTTGTCTATTTTATCGGTATTAGTATATAAATAATATAAATTGCCTAAGAGGCGGAAAGCAGATTTTGGATGTTGCTAAACTTGTTTTTGTTGGAATTAGATATTTTAAAAAATAAGCTTAATTAATTTCAACTTTTCACAGAAAGATATACTATAAGATCCATTTTATATTAATTATTCAAATTAATTTGATATTTATTATAATCTCGAGTATATGATTTTGGTATACAATTCGATGGTCAATACATAAAAAATAATTTTTTTATTAATTGTTATTATTTTTTTTTTAATACAAATATTGAGAAAATAAAATATATAGCTTTTAAATATTATTTTATAACAAAATCTCGATAACTCATATTTTTATGAGATATATGTATATATATATATATATATTTGTATAGTTTATTTTAAATGTTAATAATGCATTATATGAATCTAAACATTAAAAAGGAACTAATTCAGCTTATGGACTAATGAAAGTAGATGTGATATATGAGAAACATTTTAAACAATGAGATAGAATAGTGGTAGCCAATTCGATGTCATCCGGATTTTTAATTCGTGAAATGGTTGCTTATTTTTTTTCTATGATGTGTTCACTTATACAAAATGTATTTTTGATTTGGTTGACAGGCGTATTTACTCAACATTCCGTCGTGGGACTGGAAACAAGGAGATGATGTGATCTGCTTGGCGGAGTTGAAACTTGGTTTCATCGCACAGAGTTGTCTAGCACCAGGATTTTCCACAATGATGGCAAATTTGTTCGCCATGAGGTCGTTCAAAACGGTGAGTCATTCTAAACCAGTACGCTTGAGCTTATTAGAAAACACTTCTCTAACTCTTGTCGCGCGCACGCGCTCACGTCCATCCAGAAAGGCGAAACCAAATGTATAAAAAAAAAAAAAAAAAAAAAAAAACAAGCGGAAAAGAAAAGTTATAATATTATGATTATTGGATTATTGTACATCGTCTACCATTCACTTTATTGAGATTTATTAATAATATAACAACAATAATATTTTTTCGATTCGTTAAATTCTGTGGACTCAAACAAAGCTATCATCGTCCCAACTCACGTACCATTATTGTTATTATAATAAAAATTATGTATTTGTTGTAATAACATAATACTATTATACCTGCACTGACATTATTAAGTACTTTTGATGTTTTTCTCCTGTGTGTTTGTACGTTTTTGTGCGTGTGCGAACTATTTTAAAAACGAACCTAATCATATTAAAAATCAAAACAAATATGAACCCAATTTATCGGTTGTGGTGAATAAGCGTGTTAGACGATGTCTGTTAGCAGAACACGAGGTGCGTCGTGGCACCGGATGCTATACAAACGTGGCAGAACGACTATCTGCGCGGTACCGGCATGGAGATGTATACCGAAACGCTGAGCCCGACATTCATTGGCATGCCGTTTGCGCATGCCACTGAGTAAGTGGACTTAAATAACGTGTCCAAAATGTTGTACCGGCGGCCGATACTTTTGTTGTTGTTTTTGTTGTTTTTTATTTTTTAAATTTTTATCCTTCGGAAATTTTACATGATTTTGTGCATCTCAAGTCTGTTGTTATGCCCACGTGTTTATATTTTTTATTTTTTATTTTTTCGTGCGCCTCTAATATTAGACGTATCTATGATCTGCAGCATAATTATGATATTTTAATCAATATCACTATATTTCAATAATATTTTATAAATTGGCATTCAAAGGGACTCAACTTGGACCACAGAATACTGTGATATTGTACTAGCAGTGTTGGGTATAGACGTATAAATAGTAACGTAATATGCAAGTTATTACCATAAAGAAATTATTTTTTTCAGTATTGTAGAAGTAATTTAATTTTGATAGACGCAATCGCTGAAGACAGTGAAATTATTTTTAAAATATAATTTTCATTTACTTACATACAATACATTATATTTTACGTTATTCAATAAATATTAGATAAGTATGTTTAACAAAAACTGGGATGATCAAGAAGGTTGGGCAAAAAGGAGGTATTGAGTTTATATCTCGATTTTCTTTTTAATTATTAAAATATAAAATATAAATAATTTCCAAATTTTTTGTATTTTTAAAAACTTTTAGTGAGTTCTTTTGAATACTGAAAAAGTCAATAACATCCTTTGTTTCTACTTTTAAATGATGAAGTAATAAAACCTGATAAAAAGTATATGTGACGTAAAATAATCATAATAAAATATATGTTTAATGCAATTTTAAGACTTTTTAAAAATAATTTACCCAACGCTGTTTACAAGTACAAATGCATATCACGTGTAATTTTTATTGTCATAACATATAATGTTAACATTATCACCATAACAACAGTGCCTAAGTAAGTGATACTACTAAACATTAATCATATTAATAATATCACTAATACGATATTTTTAACAGTTATTGTAACTCATCATTTACAGTTTATCAACAAAATGACTATGATTTATACTAGATTTATACATAGAATCACTGACATGTGACATTGTGCGACTAAATGTCAAAGTAGTATTAAATAGTTAATAAAGTCGGGAGAAATATATTTGAAGGATAAAAATTAGAGAGAAAATTAACAGACGATAAAACTTTCTAAAACATATGATATCTAACCAAAAAATATAAATTATACATCAAGTTAAGTTTTTTGTGATTAAGCTTACTTGTCATCTAGTAATTTTCAAAAACCGTTTTGAATAGTATAATAGATTATTCGTTTATTATTTTTTATTTTTTCAAAAGCAATTGTACCTTTTAACAATACGAATTTCTGTCATATTGATTATTATTTTTCAAAATGTTGTTGGTAAGTTCTAACCTTGGATAATTATATTTTCTGTGGTAATTTTTTTTTTATCACTTACTTTTTTTACCTTGGACATATTTTTTCCTGCTATTATTACTTCGGACATATTTACTCGACTATTATTTCGGACATTTATTACCTCGGGAACATATCTAAATACTATCAATCAAAACTGAGGTATAATACGTATAATATCGGTTGATTCTGTGGTCCAGTAGAAATCCTTTGAATGTTTTTTTTTTCATTTTAAAATCAATGTCTATATTGATTTTTCGTACGTGATACAAACGAAAAAAATAATAATAATAACTAAAAACAACTTAAGATTAGATTCGCTTTTGGCTCTTTTTCATCTTGACACGCAGCTGAAAAACCAGGATAAGCGGACCTGTTTTGCAAAAAAAAAAAGCAACGCGCAAAAAAACACTGCTGTTTTGCGAGACTTTGAAAAAAAAAAAATAAAATATAGCTTGCAAATTTATAATACATTATTATTATTATTATTATTATTGTTATTATTATTGTTGTTGTTGTTGTTGTTGTTGTCTTAAAATATTTATTATTATTAATATTATTTTTATTATTATTATTGCACGTACGTATGCGCATCGTACACGCCACACGTATGCGCGTACGTTGGCTTGTCATTTTTACATCTGATATGGTGGACGGTTTCACGTCCTGATTTATTTTTATTTTTTTATCATGGTGGATTTTCGTGACCACTTGAAAAATGTATGTGTAGTCGAACAAAATGAAAGGGAAACTAAATGTAAAATTTAAATCAGTCTATGTAATGCGCGCGTGTACAATATAAGTCCAGTATAATAAACTTTGTATAGGTACGGTCGTATGCCTTAAAGTACTTTTACGAATAAAATAGCGTAACGCAAAACATATTAATATCTATAGATTGATCTTAGTAGAGTGTAGATACTATAATATGTGTACCTTTAGATTTAGTATATAATATTATCAAAACTCGAAGCACATCGTATACATGGCTATTCCTCTCGGTTTTATTTATTTATTTATTTTTAATTATTGTTTTTATTTTTATTTAATTTATTTGTTTTTTTTTCTGTACATACTTATTTCACTTATTGTTTTGATTCCATCCAAAAACCTTGATAATCTTACACGTGTGGCATCTAAGATGTTCTAATTCCGTATAATATATTCATAATAATATCATAACTATTCCTACTATTCCTTATTATTATATTTGCATTAAAAGCAGTAGGTTTCGCAACAGCCACAAATAGAAACACCGTGTTACATTTTCCATGAAACTTAAATCCATAAAAACTATATATTTACCGAATTATAAATGTACTATAACTTTACAATTGACCGAATAAGTAATATCAAACATCAGCATTGCGTTTGGTGATATTATATTTATAAGGATATGCCGCATAACTATGTGGAAAATTCCGGATCGACCCATGGATATTTTATTCGTTTTACTTATATTGATAGGTGCTTAGAATCCGATTCACGACGGACAAACCCGTAAAACATATTTTTTCTACTTTTATTGCACGTAGTGTATTCCGTGAAATTCATAACAATATTATAGCAACATGACTCGCACTTACTATATGTTTGTGTTGGGATATTTGTCTATCGTCTGTTACCTATCATGTTACCTATCATACTATGAATACTATGAATATTTCTTTTATTTTTGACAAAATTCGTGAAAATATTATTATTTACGTTTGAAGCAGGTATACATACAAAAATAATTTATCAATGCAATATAATTATTTATCTTTTTTCCGAATGCAAAATTTACTTACATTGTATAAATTGCATGTAAAAACAAAAAATGTCATAAAAATATATTATCATAAATCAGATGAAATCATTCGTCATAAAATATACAATATATTATGTAAATTACCCAATTCCGGATTTTTTTTTATCCTACACCTTTTGTTTAAATTATTATGATATGATTTATATATTTTGTTTTATTTTCCACATTTTTATTTTTTGTTATACCTACGATTTTTTGATTTTGATTTTGTTTGTTTGTTTTTTTTTTTCTATCATTTTTTTTTATTTTCGGTCTGCGACCCGATGAATGTGATGTAGAGTAGAGATGTGATAGAGCGTTTGATACCGTGTATAGTTCCTGTGAAGAGTGTGGAGTTTGGTGTATTTCAGTCTCCGGATACGCAAGCGTGGCAGAACGACTATCTGCAGGGGACCGGCTGCGAGATGTATACGGAGACCCTGTCCCCGTCATTCACCGGCATGACGTTTCCGCAGGCCAGCGAGTAAGTCCCTCCTAGTGCCACATAGATACACACACACACACACACACACACACACATTCATACGTTTAGAAAATATATTTAAAAACATACACACACTTATACACATTACCAAAGCTCAAACCAGAAAACACTCTTTCTGTTATCCCATATAATATTCATATAATATGATATACGGGCTGATCCATTTAATTGGTAAAAATAATTTTCGAAGACGGGTTTTTTGAACATGAAAATATATTGTGTTTTATGGATTAAGTATATAGAAAAGACATTTTTTTTTTTTTTAATATTTTATAATTAATAATACTATTATAGTGGTTTTAAGATTATTGTTTTAATTACAACCGATATTTTGGAGCTAATAAACATTGATCATACAATTTTCTGAAATACCTTAACGCCTAATCATCGAACAAACTTTTTTTATTAAATTAATAGATTTATATAATGTGTGGAATAAAATTGCTAAGGGTATCTTAAACAATTATGATTTGTGTCCGTTTATAATTTAAACGGTCATTGATATAAGTTTACATTAAATATATTTGTCAGTATAATCGAAAACTAAAATATGAGTATATATTATTTTTCCGGTTACAAAATTTGAATATAAATTTACCGTTAACAAATTTAAAATCTAAAAATATTTTTTTTGTAAAATATTGTACTACAAATTGATTAGAAGATCGAATGTAGCCAGTAATTAATTGGATCACCACGCGTATATATATTTATATATACATTATACATTACACATACTTTACTCTATACAATATACGTATATAAATATATTATGCTCTTAGATTTCCTGCAGAGCTGTTTTTTTTTTAATTTTGTCTGGATATAATAACAATTATAGATAATATATTAACGTTTATTATAACAAACATTTTATAAATATATATATTGTTTTGTTGTATAGTATTTATTATTATTATTTCAGTAGGTTAGACCAGTGTTCCCCAACTGTTTGACCCACTGTAAAATAGAATATTCTGTCAGGTGACACGTAAAAATAATTCTAGTCGTATTGTTGTTTTGTAATAGGTACTATTATATAGTTATATAATTTAATCTTTAATCTAGTAATATCTTTGCGACAAAATAAATGTTGTGGTAATACCATAGGTTGGGTAACACTGGATTAGACGTTAGTTATACTATATACATTATACAAATAGTTTAATATAATTTATTATATTGGACGCGGTATCGGTTCGACGTGGTTCCGAGCTAAACATTTTTGCGTCGACAATATTCGATCGGTACCTAAATGGTTAAATGTACGTCATAGAAACATGTATGGATGCAGTAGACTAAAGAAAACAAACATACTATAAAAAGGGTTAACAAAAACAGTGAAAGGATACCCAAGCGTGGATCGTTTTAAAACTGGAAAGTGCATTCCAAAAGAACGGATAAGTGGTTTTTATTTTTCATTTTAATTTTCAAGACGTGTGAAAATCCGACTGGTGGAATTTTTTTTTATTTGATGTTTTCACTTGAAACGTCGCTATATGTGAAAATACAACTACAACCCTCTCTGTCTCGTAGAATGTGATTAGGGTTTAACGAGTTATCATTAGTGTTAATATTTAAAATGGCAATTTCAAGCTTGTTCAACGATAGGAATTAATAATTTTTTACTGTTTCCCAGGCCGACACTGTATGTACACAGGTACAAAAAATACACGCGAAGTAATTAATATAGTATACTTGTACACAATATAATCATACGTATTATACGATGTATGGAAATAAAATGTCACTTGTTCTTTTGTTACATATTTCTTTGGGTAGATACAAGTAAATAATTTGCCGAAAAAAAGAACTCGCGATCATGTTTAAAAAAAAAAGGTAAAACGATGATAATTCAACACATATTCTCATCGCAACAACACATACAATTATTGCTTTTTTCCGTATCCATGGCTCAAAAATACCCGCCAACCATATATTTTAATAAATTACAATAATATATTACACTTATTAATACTACCACGGCTTGGATATTTATCCCTCGCCATAAAAATAACAATTAGAACTGTTCATTTCCACATACAATTATTTTAAAGTCATTATAGTTAAACATACGTTATATATCTTTACATATATTATAAGATTGTCCAATATTTAAATATACGACTCTTCAAAATCGAACTTATAGTAAAAATAAAATTTGTAGATAATACTTTTTGTACAGTTACACTAATAGTTGAATAGCGAATTATTCATAGCTCTATTTCAGACTGGTTTACAAGATTTACTATAGACCTTATTTTTCTACTTTTTATTTGGCATAAAAATATCTAATATTTTACATTTATTTTATTTTATAATGTTTTTTTATAAAATATATAGCTTTCAAGAATCATCATTTTAGTATAACTAATTTGATAATTGTTATTAATATTTCAAAATAAAATAAGTTATCTATACTATATATTCTATACGACGGTATACTATCATTTTACCATTCGAATATTTTACGTAATAATATTTTTTTCATGAACTGCATATTCAACCGCTAAATACCGCGTCCGGTGTTTCAGTAGCGTGTGGTGAAAATTTATTAGTTAAAATAATATATGATATATAATATATTTAAAGTAATAATATTTAGGTTATTAAAAGTCTAAAACATTTTAAAATTTGTTTATTCTTTACTTCTCGATGTAACGAAGCATGATGTTGGTAGTTCTGCTGCCGGTAGCCTTGTAAAATTTTTATTCTATATTACATAGCCTGTTTTATATGGAAGGTGATTCATCAAGCATGCTTGCCCCAATTTTGTGCTTTGATGATAAATTGATTACAAATATAAATACACTGATGTTTTGAATTTGTAAGTATATGCAATTAATAAAGACCATTTTTTCAAACATTTGGTTATTTGTATTGGAGTTAAGGAATAACCTGTGTAGTGTGTTTATATATTTTTTTACTTTAAATGAGAACCACACTTTTTTTATTGTAAATTGCTAGAAAAGTCTTTATTTTATTTTTATGAAAAACAACATTTTAACTATAGTTTCTCAGCTATTTAATTTTATGTACTATTACGAATTATAATAGTTCACGCTAATAAGTATAGGTTTTACTATATGATAACTTGAAAATTAAAGTTTTTAATATTGATATACTATATATTAACATTTTATAATTGCAATAATAATTGTTCAACTATTTTAAGACATACTAAACTAAATATTACATATTGTTTGATATGATTTAAAAGCATTTTATTATAATTATTAATATTTTGGATATAAAAAAAGTTGGTAAATAAGGCAGAAACAACTCATTTGAATTTCTAATGAAATGTATCAACATTTTTCAGAAAATAATCGTCTAACAGTTCAAAGTCAATATATGGTTAATCCTCTTTTAAATTTAAAATAATTTTATATTGCCATAGAATGCATCTTAAATGCTTTAAAAATATAAGTTTTTGGAGATAGAGTCTTAAAGTATACTTACAAAATCCAAAATTCATAATTTTTATAAATGCGCTGTTAAAGGGTAAATGGTAAATTAGGGGGGATGGGTGCCATGATTGGTGAATTACCCCGTATATATATATTTTTATAATATATAAGTCAATGAAATTCAATACCATATTATTATAAATACATGTTACGTATAATATCGTGTACCGTGTACGTGTATATAAAGCACGGTATTTGCATGTGAAAAAAATAGTTTATAATTTATAAAAATATACTGTCATACGGTAGAATATTTAGCCAAACAGTATTATTATTCCAGCCATATATTATTATATTAACTAAAAAATACCGTAAATATAGTCAAGAATAAAACAATATTATATCATATAGTTATCATTATTTTTTTTATTGCATTTTATTTTAGTACATAATAGTATTAAACATTTTCGATTACATTCAATAGTTTGTAAAAATATTTAAAATTTTTTTCTTAAAACATGCTTAAATAATGGATCATTTATTAAAATATTTACCACTCTTATAATAATATTTTTATTAATTATTAATGATATTCATCAAAAGAAAAAGATCAAAGATTTAACTAAACAAACAACTGCATTTATTACGATTTCTATACATAGGTAATATTGCGTTAAACATTGATCCACACGCTACCTAGGTACTTAAATTATTTGTATATATAATATATATATTCTGATAATACCTAATACGATTCGTTTAGCTATTTTACATACTTAATAAACATACTACATATAAATGTATATTATAAAATTCGTTGTTTGTTAATTTTTTTTTTTTCAATAATTTTTACACTAATTTAGTTTTTACGGGTTAGCTGATTACCTCTGACAATTTTTTTGATTATGATATTTATAATATATCTATAATTGTATATATCAGATCACGAATAAGACTTCCAACCCTAACGAAGTCCGTATTTGTGAGGTTAACAGCTTTAAACAACCCAGCATGATAAATTAATTAATATTTCAATGGATAAAATATTATTGTCATTAACGTTTTGATTATCATTATTTATAACAATAAAAATCGGTCAGGAACTCCATGATGAAAACATTAATCAGCATGTATAAAAATGGCTTTTTTATTGTTTATCAAATGCATATAACGGCATGAATGCATGGTGCATAATATTTTGTATCGTCGTCGTATGTGCTTGTCTTCGTGTGGTTTGCGCATGATTTTTATTTTTATTTTTCAACAGCCGACACAAATTCTGACAAAAAAAAAAATACATATAATAGTCACATACAATTCTTTATGATTTTGAAAAATGTCGTCTAATGCTCGTCCGTGTTTTAACGTGCAGGTTGTGCTTCACGAAGCTAAAACTTCTGTTGTTGGCTATTGAAATAAAAGGTGAAGACGGTCGGGACAGCAAGATATCGATAAATCCCAGAGGTTCCAAGATACAAGCGAGCACGCAGGGGTTCTTCATTGCTCAGTCAGCTGACGAAGTCAAAAGGTTTGTACGGTTCATTCTGAGGCGTACCGAAGAGAGCTGTGAATCAAATTGTTTATATCATTTAATTTTTTTTCTTTCGTTAAATTGGCGATAATGATTTTTAAAAACTTGGCCAAAATATTTACTCCTCTCGTAGGTAAACACATTTTATAAAATTACGTTTTGTGAAAATACTGGCGTTAATATTCTGTTGAAACATTGGATCCTAACTTTTCATGTTTCTCAATTACTAATAAAATTAGTATTCATTAAAGATTTTGAAAAAAAATTCACTATTAAGGTAGAAATAAAATTTTTCTACTTATAATAATGTGTTTTTAATTAAAGTAATAGTATTTTTAGTAGTTATTAACGTCAATAAATAATATATGTTTGTGTTGTGAGTTAAAAATATTTCAAAACAAGATTAGGTATTCAAATTTCAAAAGTTGATTGCATACATCAGATAAGACGGTGATAATTTAAAATTACACATAAAAGGCACTTTTTAAAAATTAAGTTTTTGAAGTCAATTTTTAACTTTATATTATTATTACACACAATTATAGTATAATACTGCCATAATTAAAATACCTACTCATTAACAAAAAAACGAAATACTACGCTCAAAGCGGTTTATATTTAGTAGTAGAATTTAATTTGAAAAATATTATAACAATAATTATTTATGTATGTTTAGAGCTTGGTATTACTGTAAAGCATGCCATGAAGAAATTAGAGACGAAACGCTGATCAAGAAGTGCAAATGCAAAAACTGTGAGTATCATTCGAGATAGTTTTCCTTTACAATCCTATTGTGTATGTGAATCTTCAAATGCACTGGTCGACAAATCTATATAATATATATGTCTAAGTATAATGTTTCTGTACTATTTTTCTTTATTTTCGTGCGACATAAATGATCTTCATTGTCTACCTACACTCGCATACCTACTGTATATTTATATAATACGCATTAGTATATAATTTATATTATATATATTAATGCAACCTTACGAATAAAAAAAAACACATTTTTTTTATTTTTATTTTTCCATTTTAAATATTTTATTTTGTTTTTTGTTTAGCCCATACCTCCCTCGCCGCTGTAGACCGATTTACTGTGCGCCGGAACAATGCAATACAAACTTAATAAATTCATAAATTCGAATCACGTGACCATACAATTACGACCAGTATTGTTATGTGCATTAAGACTTTAAGTTCGGGCGCATATTAAATCGACTTGTTTTTCAATACAAAACAAAAACACTTTTACCCATTTGCACTCCAATGTAGAACGAAATGTATACACACATTATTATTTGTTTAACTACATACTATATCTACATTTTACATGAATATACAATATATATGTATATTATATTATATGCATATATATTGTACATTGTGTATATAATATATTAAAGCCATATACATACATATTATTTAATTTTTTTGTCCACCACCCGAATACCGCTCATGACGATCACACGTTTTACGAGCTTAAGCAGCTTTATATTTTATTTATTTTTATACATATCGTAGAATTTTATTTTCTTCCATTACACAGCTATGTAATAATATATGCTGCATGTAATGTAACAACAGGACTACTACACTACCTGTAATAGTTTTTTGTTTACATTTTGAACACATGTTATTATTATCATCAAATAAAAATACGATAATATCCGAAATATTCTAAACTAAAATTCAAACCAAAAAAAAAAAACCTAATATTAAACGAATTGTATGCATAATTAATCCCCAAAAAATATTTAAGATATATTTAGTTTATATTGGTTATGTTTTTTTTTTTTTTATTTATTTATCACATAAACTGTTTACTTTTACGTTCGAGTATTATAGAGAGAGACACCATGTTACAGATGTCGGTATGATTATGATGGAGACTGGAATGTTGGCACATAATTATAATTTCGAGGGTACTTATAAAAGTTTCAAAAAATAAAAAATAAAAAGTTACATGTGTTTGTGTTTTGACGTCTGCTTGCCTGAATACGTCCATAAATATCTGGTCAATAACAATGATTTAATATAATATTTTAACCAATTATTACAGCGTATCGTCCGTATATATTATAATATAATTTTTTTTTTTCGTAACCATATGAATATCGTTGGGTTCTGAATATTAATTTTGTACAATTTTAACTAGCCATAATATCATTGAGATGAGGTCCGGATGTCGATACCGTTGAATTAAGTGGTTACTGTTTTAATTAAATATTATAATAATATGTGCTTAACATATACCTTAATAAAAAAATTTGTGATATTTTATATTTAATTTAACATAATATATCCCACCACTCTTAAGTTTCCTAACCATATTTATACCTAAAGTTGATATTAATTGAAACTTTTGTAAATATATAATTCCTTGAGATCGCTCATATTTTCAATACACAAATAATCATTATATCTGTATCAAGTGAAATAATTCGATGTTTATTTTTAGAGATTTTGATTAATAAATTGCTTTTATAACATGATTTTATTATTTTATTTATTCAAGGTCGTTAAAAATAAAAATATTTTAAACATTTTTATTTTACTTCTTTAACACTATTGTATTAATGGTTTATTCTGTGGTAGGTACGAGTGTACAATATATAATTACAAACTTTCGATATAAAATAACATGTACGTTATATAAATAATTCTATTTCAATTAAGAATTCTATTAAAAAGTGGTAATTACTTTTAAAGTTGATTTATTACTAACATAAACTCACATAGTTACCCTATCAAACAACTATCTTCCATCTCACTTCCCAGTAATTCACTTATAGAAGACTCAAAAGAAAGTGGAGTAAATATCTACTAAGATAAAAAAAATAATAATAAATAACAATACTTAAAAAAATACCCAGTGGTGTTTTACTGCTAAGTGCCTACCCATAAACGCAATCTCCTGTTAATAACCATTTATTAAATTTAATTATTATACCTACTAATTATTGTTATATTGTATAGACTATAAATACATTTTTTTTTTTAAAGTTCATATAAAAAACATTGCATTCATCCAAATGTAAATTAATTGTATATATTGTAGTAATGAAACTTAATTCAATTAAATTTTTTTGAAGTTGATAACACAAACAAAACCATAAATTTGTATAGTTTATAAAACCTATAAAATAATCATTTATATAGTAATATTGATCTGATTTGTATTTGAAAACTTTTCCTAAATAATAGATTTTTTTTGTAATAAATACTAATATAATAAATATATTACATTTGAGTGTTTAAAATAAATGTTTTGAAATTTGAAGGATGTATCAATTAAGTCAATGTGATCAACCTCCGGTCCTTATTCGTGAGTATGCGTGTGTACCTTGTACGAATGTCTATTGCAAGTCTAATATTGGAATATACTTACTAAATTACAATCCCATTATTATTATTACTATTATTATTTTTGACGATTTAGTTAAATTTATATAAATGTATTGTTATTTTATCAAATGAGATTTTCTGGTTTTATAAATACGTGACTAAAAATGTGAGATTTTTTTGTGTGTATTTGGACTGAAATTAATAAAACGTTTTTCAGTAGCGTATAAATGACAATAAAACACAATAATTTCCACGTTTTCAATTTTTGTTTGTTTTTTTTTTCTAATTTTAACACAGTGGCGACATTCCGGAAAGGCGTTCGCGCTATACAAATGGTCGGACGGGCAAGTACGTTCAAATTCTCCTTAAATCAAATTTCTTGTTTGTCTACGAATTGATGCCTTTTTGATTAATATTTTAGCTGGTTTTCTATAGTTAACAAATATTGTTTATATATATATATAAATATTTGGTATATTCATATATAGATATATATTTATTTATGTGTGTATATCTGATATATATACAATATATGGATATGTATATCTATTTATAATATTTATTTAATAAAAATGTATTTTCCTCTTGGTTTTTAATCGGCAGTGGGTTTATTTTTCTTTCGTATTTTCTGTGCTGTTGAACGTTTTACTTTGTGTGGTTTTTGTTTTTTCCCTTTTTATGCTTTCTACCTGAAATAACCAATACTACTAAGTTAACCCTCATACAACACAACCTATCGTAGGTATATAATAATAATAACATAACAATCACATAATATTCGTAATGAGCAATTTTTTTTTTTTTTTTGTTGTACTTAATATGATTATTGTTCAATAAAAAAAAAAAAAAAAAAAATTATATAACTAGTAGGAAGTATATAATTATTATTATTTCAAGTAATCAGGCTAAAGTTATGTTATACTCACATGAGTAGTTAAGTACCATTACAAAATGAAAAATTTATCATCATTTTTATTTTATTTTTATTTTTTGACTCAACTATCGTAGTTAGTTTTGGGATGGCTGCTGCATGTTTTCATATTGGGCTCATATTTATGTATTAATATTATACCGTAGGTATATTAGATGGGACGATTTGAATTAGCATGCTATTGTAATATATAGGTACCTACGTTGTGAAAACCATTCACAAAGTTATGATAATATAATTAATATATTGTTTTATTTTATTATTATTATGGTCGACCGGTAAAGATAATTATTCGTATATATTAGTTTTACTATTTTTTTTCAAACACGACATTACAGTTTTTCGTAAATATTGATTGTATTTTATTATGTGTTTTTCGGACAACGTGTTCTCAGAAAATTGTATTAAATTCAACGTGTCTTATAAAAGTACACAACGACGTGAAAGCATAATATATTATTATTTTCTTTGACTTTGCTTTTATCCTTGTATTCCTTCTATAAAATACCAACGGATACTCTTGACAGCTATAATAACTGATGGAATTCGACAATATAGATCTAAATATTATTATTTTGATCAGTTATCATGTAATATAATATGTGAATATATAAATATAACAAAATCGGTGGTCAGCTGTAGCTGTCGCGGTCGTACGTCGGAAATAATGTACCAACGTGTGAATAATTAACGAATATAAATATTTGTCGATATTAATATTTCTTCAGAAAACAATAAATACCATTAGCAGATGTGAACAAACCGTGTGTCTGCACAATTACATTATCAATGCCAGTTTTAGGAAGGGTACAATATATCTCAAGGTTTAGTTTGGTTAAATGAGCTTTGGTTGATATCTTAGATTTTTTTTTAGTTTTGTTTACCGAAAAATTACTCATTAAGAATATTGAACAATGTTAAAAAAATATTTATGTATATATAATTTTAAGAAATTACTCGCACCCGTTTATTTTTAAGCTTCATGGATTCAGTTTTACCCTTACTTATGATATAATTTAAAGCAACACAAGTAAAGTGGTATTTACCAAATTGAAATGTTTTTTACATTTTGAACGTAGTGATGAATGTATTGATTTTAAAATGATATGTTATTTTTTTTGTGTACAGCATAACTTGTCGAAATAATGTTTTAATTTCAAACTTCGGGGGTGGTTTTCGATGGCAAAATGAATATCCTTGGTGCATTATAGAAGTCAAAAGTAAAAATTTTCCAACAGTTTTCAAAAAACTCGAGAAACAAAAAAATGTTTCAAAATATTTCTCTTATTTTAATGCTATTTATAGGCATTTGCAATATTAGTTTTTTTTTTTTATAAATATCGATACATTTTTTTTTTTTTTTTTGGCTAAATCAAATTAAGTACTTGAAAATTTAATACAAAGTTCCTTGTAAGTTAGTCTTATATTAATTAAAAACTTATAAGAATACATAGGCACAATGTTTTTTTATTTGCGTTTGAAGTTTATAATTATTGACAAAAAATCGTCAAAATCATGAATATTTGCAAATTGCTTTGTAGGTAAATGAAAAAAATTGTTGTTAGGTTAAGTAGCTAAAAGTTGAAAAATGAATACAACATTTTCCATAAATTTGGCTTACAACAATTATCGAAGAACTTAAACAATTTTGGTGTATTCAGACTTCCGACCATTAAAACATAAATCACCTTTTTCATCAACCACTGGAAATTATATCATAAGCTGACAAATCATCTCCGTTTAGAGTCGTTTTTCATAAACAATTATAAATATCATTAGATTCAAATTCGGTACATCCATTATAGTGATCTAATATAGAGCAGAGCATTACTCGCTTGACCACTCTTTTTTTTTTTTTTTAATCTAACTTCATTTTTATTAAATACTAAAAAAGAAATACAAATTTAATCAGTTGACTTATAAATAGCAATTTTTTAAGGGACCTGCAATATTAGTATAGTTGCACCCTGGCCTTCTAATACTTAAATCATCCGGCACCGGTCATTACGCCTATATTTAGTCGGTAGACCCGTAAGTGAAACGCGAAAGCCGATCCGCCACGTCTTGGTTTCCGTACAATACTGTTTCTGTAGCGTAGGTACACGCACGACGTTTATTGGCACTTTTGAGTGTCGTCGAAACATCGAATTGCGTTGCGGCTAAAGTGCACAGTATAAAATACCGAGTCGTCGAGGCCGTTTCGTGTGTGTGCGTATCAGACAATGCGGACGGAGATCCCGACGGCGGCAACGGCTGTGGCGACGACGACGAATACGGCGCGCAAAGTTTTTGGCGTCACGCCATTTTATATGCAGTTGTAGGTACCTCATTATACGAATGCGATTTGCTGCTGAATTTACATCCACACCGGAGATTGATTATTATTACTTTTACCATTACCATAACTATTATCGTTATTATTATTATTCAGAGATAATATAATATAAAACTTATGAACGACTTATGATGGGTTTTACGTGTTTGCTGAAGATAATATGCACGCATAATATTATATATTGTGATAACCTCGCATTAGAGTTGCATGCGGTCTTTTATCGATTACTGTTTATTTTTCCGTTTTGTTATTTAAATGTTTATTATTATTACTATTATTATTATTATTATTATTATTATTTTCGGAACAGAGTTGGATGGTTTGAAGTAAGTTAATAATAATATATTGAAAACCGAAGAAAATATCGTAGATTAGGTGTGGGTAGAACTGAACGCGCGTTGGCTTGACCTCAATATGACAACGCGCCGGCAAACAAATAATAATAATATGATTCTTTATCGAAGATTTTTTCGCGAACCAGCAGTATATTATTATGATTTCTTATTGTTATATCTGCAAATTTTTTTTTCCGAATTTATCAATCGAAAATCGTATTTTTTTCGGTAACTAATAAATTATTGTTGTACTTCGTCGTTACTATTCCATAGATTTTATTTAAAAATATTAGCCGACGTCTTATTTATTGATTAATAGATATAATAAGAAATCGCAATTAAATTATTTCATAATATATTGATTTAAAAAATACGCAAGGTTAACAGTATACGCACGTATAAAACTGTATAAATCGAAAAACTTTTTCAATAAATTATTTGGCTGTAAGCGATAGAAATATTTTACCTCCAAACAACTATCAACATCTTTATATATTTTCGGATCAATAAAAGTGAATAAGAAATTAAAACTACAATATGAATAAAGAGCTGAAGTTTCCAGTTGGAATTTTCATTCGCTATTAATATACATTTCAACTAGGTAGATTTAAATTATATTTATTAAATAATATTATATGACTATATTATTATAGTTAAGAGTATTCGTTGATATAGTTTATTATTTATTTTTTACTCCTTTGAAAATATACGTCAGATTAGGGTTTTAAGAAAGATGAACGTTTACCTACAATTGATGTAATAAAAAACAACAAAATGTTCGATAAAGAATCGAAATTAAATTCATAATCATTATTTGATCAAATAATATGGTTTTTGTAAATTGCGTATGGAAATACTACGATAATTGTTCAAGTGTGTTGGTTGGGGATAAATGATAAAACTATGATATAATATTTTAATAAAAATTCTAATTTTTTTTTTTTTTTTTTTTTTTTGAATTAAAACATTTATGTTGGTTAGTGAATTTTGGAATGTATGTTCTTTCAGACGATCATCCTCCCCCCACGGAAACTCCACCAACTCTTCCAAAGAGAGTACATAATATCAGAGGTACAACAATAAAAACAAAACAAATTGCTGTTGCTTTTGCCTTTATATTGTCTTAAGTGCATTGTGTCTTCGACGTGGCACTCTTGATGGTTCCTTCATTCCTCCATATTTCTTACATATTATAATACATTAATCCTTACACGTGTTTTAATTCACATGAAAAAAAAAACATTAAATAAATAAGCACATGTTATATATTATACAAACTCTCATTATGCGACACAACAGTACGATTTTCTGCAAATTTTCACAATTAAAATAATTGTCATTAAATCTATTCGATTCCATAAAATATTAATTGTATACATCTTTACTTATCTGTGTTAAATGTAAGATGTATTTTCCCGTTTGTTTGAACATTGTTTTATTTTATTTTTTTTTTTGTATTTATTTCATCAATCAGTAGATTATATTTTATTATAATTTATACATTTATTATGCATCATAATAATGAATTGCGAAATATTATACACTCGCTAATTTATTATTACTTATTATTTAAAATATTAATCGCTCTTGAGAACGTTGTTTTTTGAAGCCAAAATATTTACAATTGCTTGATGTGCGCTGGCCTTAACTATATTTAATTCTATTGTTATTTTTATTGTTGGGTTTTGTTAATATCGCTTTCGTGACATTTATTTGTAATTTTGTTTTTGGTTTTTTGAAGTGTTTTTATTTTGTGTATTTGACGTCTACTAATACTCTTACTTTCTATATTAACGCTTTTTAATCGTCTTTGTTTGTTTTTTTTAACTTTTTCCCAGGTGACGTCGGGAAGGAAAAGGAAATAACACGTAAGTCGCCACACAGCACTGTAAATTATATTTATATAACCAATATTTTTCACACAATGCACTTTGCCGCGCGTTTAAAAATAAACGTCAGTCGTAGTGACCGTCTTCGCAAAGTTTATGGACCATTATATTAAAACGTTAATGGGAACCGAAAGTCAAACGTAGGGTGTGTTAGAAACAGTGCACACGATGAATTTTTTACTCTAGCGTTAGGAGGATATCATATTAAATTATCATTGAAATAAACCGCACGAACAAATAGACAACGAACGTTGTACCAAAATACGCAATAAAACAAAAATCATCTGAGTGGGTCATTGCCGGCGCGCGTTTAATAGATTATGTTCGTTTGCCGTTGTATATGATATGAGTTTACAGTAGATAGTTGTATGATTTTATGAGGCATTCAGTGGTCGAAGTGGATCAATGGTCAGTAGGGAACTTAAGGGGGATTGCCACTTAATTCATAAACTTCACGTTTTCATAAGCTCCAGTAAAGCCGTTATCAGTGAATTAGTTAGTCAGTGATACTTATTATTTTATTGCTGATATAATCGTGAAATTAGTAATATGTTTTGGTTAATGATTTTCGGTGTTAAATTTATCATTTTATAAGACAACATTTTTTTTTCTTAAAGTAATTAATCAACAGAGCTAAAAATTATGAAAATACGAGTAATTGATTTTTCAATGTCCAAGAGTGATGAATAATTTTAAACAAAATAAGTTAAAAGGCGAAAAATGACATGACTGAACTACTAAAAAAATAAGTGGATTGATTGGTAAATGAAAGTGATTTATCTCATTTAGGCGGGGTTACTTCGACCACTGAATATGGTGGTCATTTGAAATCACACCAGGCTCAAAAGTGCAATTGCGGACTGTTCAATCCAGGGAAGTTTTTATAAACTGTAGGACGACGATATCGATACCAAAATGTTAACTATTATTTTTTAGAACTAACATTTACACATGTTCAATTATCATTAGTCCTTCGCCATCTTTCTCACACACCAGTATCTTACCCTATAATTTTTTCAACTTGTAACATATATCGATCTATTGTTTTAAAAGTGGCGATTGGGGACATTTGATGCGGACAATTAAGTGGGATTAAGTTTTCGTATACGATACAAAGTGCCTATTTGTAATTCTGTAATTTAATTAAGGGCAGATCAGATTGTTAATACTAATATTGTTATAATTTTGTTGCTTACACATACTTAAAAAAAAAAAAAAAAACATTAATTTTCTACGTAAGCCATCGTCGAGTAAGTATACAAAGTTGAAAAAAGCTGCACAAGTAGGTAATTTTGATTTTTTACCCACATTTTTTAACACGAATTTATTTCATCGCTGTTACTATTTAATTGTTGTTTCATTATTTTAAACTGTATTTTTTTTTAAATAGCTACCTATACCATTAAATTTGTACTTTGCCTAGGTTTGGTTATCTAACATTGTTTCATATAGACTTTAGAATATTAAAACGCAATTATAATCTACTACCACCATCGCGCTAGCTGTATAATACATTAATAACAATACTTTAATATACTATCGTCGTCCTAACGTTTTATTTCCTTGTTAGAATTTCTGGATGTCTTCCTTTAATTTATTAGTTTTCTGAAAACATTTTATTTATCGATAACTATTATCGATTATTTATAAAGTCCCTTACCTTTTGTCCATAGACTATTTGCGATACTAAGGGGAAGAGTTTAATGACCGTTACTAATATCGTAGATGTTTGTAATTTAACGTAATTTAAAGGAACCCGGCAAAGCGCATTAAAGTTTGTTTGGCCAAAAATAGCACTATATTAATAACGAAAAAGGTAAACAACCAGTGGTATACGGTTAATAGTATGGTTTATTTTAGTATAAGGCGTATTTAGGAAAATGGGCCGAAGTCGGAGGTGGCGTATAATTGTGAAAAGAAGCGAAATTCGAACTTTGTAATGAGATACTGTGTGGGGGTAGAGTGACGATATTTGAGATGAATCGTTAGCGGGTAAGACGTCTGCTGTAGTCTGTATAGGTGGTGATATTGGTAGGAATACGGAGGAGGATAAAACGGCGAAGAAGATTAAGGGGAGAGATAAATGAACGGATCTAGTTCGCATAGTTTTAACCGGAAAATGACGCACAATGGCAGCAATAGAGAATAGTTTCGACGTTTGCCAACGGTGTTTGTTTGGTACATCGTTAATTCGAATTCAGTGATGAGAGAAGAACGAGCTAAGGACCGTGGTTAAAAGTTTTGATCTGGGATATATCACAGTGTGGTGTACATGGTAAAAAGAGGATGTTTCGGAAGAGAAGCAAAAACCTCCTAAAATAGAGAGAATAAAGAAAACCGTTCACGTGTTCTGCAACGTTATGTGTGCTTTATATTTCAGTGTTGGGCAACAAAAATACGCCAACGGCGATGCCTAATTCGATAATGTCAGCGGCAAAACAGGTGAACAAAGTGAAGCCAATCAACCGTCCGGCGGACAAAGGGTCGCCTAATCAAAATTACAACCGGTGAGATACATGACCTTTTTCAAAAACCAGATAATATTATGAATTAATACTATGACATACGAACGATATATTCAGCCTTTTGTTGTTGTTGTTTATTTGTTGTTGTTTTTTTTTTTCATTTTCGTTTTTACACTAACGAACTCTTAACAAATTTTATTGCATTAATTCCTCACACGAATCCAAGCTCTGACACATTTAACATACACATACAATATAACCACATGTGGTTTATTATTATTTTCTTTTTTTATTAATTATTTTCCATTTTTCTATCCTTTTTATTCGGTGTAAATTTAATGTTTGATCGTGGTCGTCTTGAATATATTGCAGAGCTCAACAAGAAGAAGGAAGCTACGCCGGATATCAACTCGCATACGAAGTTAAAAAATTATTGTACGCTTTCTACTTAATATATTATACTATTCCACCAATCTTATCCTGCTTGTTTCTATATTATATTGTTATATTTTATTCCTATGTTATTTGCTTTGTATTAATTTGCCTGCTTTTTAGATAATTGTTATGTTTGTAGCTCGATGTTTGTTTTATTTTTAAATATATATATTTTTTTTTATTAGATGTATTGTCTCTTTATGACAAACAGGTCTTAAATATTAGGCACTTAGATTATTTGAATTATTTAAAAAATATATATTTTTAGTACCTTATTTTTAATTCAACGAATATCAATTTATTTTTATACTAGATATAAAAATTCATAATACATTCTTAGTACTGAAAAACTTAAGTTGAGTAGTTGTGATTATATTATTGACTTAAATTTGAGTAAAATACAATTGGAATAATCGTTTAATAATTTTGAAAAATTTAAAATTTGTTATTCTCTAAACGCGTTACCTACTATTAATTATTTTTTACAACATGAATTGCTCATTTTATTCTTTGTACTTGTAATCTATTTTGTTAAAAATTAAAATATTTATAAATGATATAATATTATTATTTAAAACAGATCTATTTTTTTTTATTATTTATTTGTTTTTATTTTGTAGCAGCAATATTGTTTTACTGAGTAAAATATTATGTTGACATTATTTTTATTAAACTTGCTCATAGTTATTTGTGTTTAAAACAAAAATAATTGAAAAAAATCTTCATTATTTCTATGTGTGAACAAAGACCAACGACCAGAGGAGGATCGGCCGGCACAAACATAAACAGTAACGGTATTCAAATCGGTATCGCCGACGACCAAGCGAAAGACTTTGATTTTGAAAAGACTGAAATGAAGTATGATTCCACTGGCATGTTTCATTGGAGTTCGGCTAAAAGCCTCGAAGAATGCATCCTGGTGAGTATATAATATAAAATTATACATTGTTTGACGAACTTGATTTAATATTGGACATTTCAATGTTTTCAGGACAGAAACCAAGCCGCGATGACTGTATTAAATGGCCATGTCGTGGTGTGCCTGTTTGCCGACCCGGATTCGCCGTTGATCGGGCTTAGGAATTTAGTTATGCCTTTACGGGCATCAAATTTCCATTACCACGAGCTCAAGCACGTAGTGATCGTCGGCGCCGTGGACTATATTCGCCGCGAGTGGAAGATGTTACAAAATTTACCTAAGATTTCTGTGCTCAACGTACGTCGTATATATTTTTTCCAATAAAATAATATTATAAAAACACAACTCATATCAATATCCGCACTATACGTTTTTATTGGGCTATAAAAAAAGTAAAATACAACAGTTTTTTTTTTTTTACATATTTAGGGATCGCCACTGAGTCGAGCCGACTTACGAGCGGTTAATGTGAATCTGTGCGATATGTGTGTAATATTGTCGGCAAAAGTTCCTAGCAATGACGATCCTACGTTGGCCGACAAAGAAGCCATTTTAGCGTCGCTGAACATCAAAGCAATGACTTTCGACGACACCATTGGAGTGCTCACGCAAGGTAAAAAAAAGAGAAAAGTAGTATATTAAATATTCGTTTAAAACCGATACAGCTGACACTGTATTTTTTACACATAAAAAAAGCACCATTTGATATTTTATGCAATCGTTGCCGTCTTTATAGTGTCTATTGTGTATTACGTACTACTATAAAACTTATTTAATCTGTATGTAAATGCAAACATGTTTTGCATGTAAATAGCATCGGTTACTAGCAAACAATTCAAAGCTTTTTAAGAATTTATAAAAGATAAAATAATAACATCATTGCCATTTTTTAATTTTTGTTGCTACTTAAATTTAAAATTTGTGTTTATTTAGATTCGATAAAATTAATTTTCAAATTTTTTCTTCAATTTGTTTTTGTGCCAATTACACATTCTTCACTTAAATTCATTCAGCACGATGACTACGCTAATTTATCGCAATTAATAATAAATATGGTTTTATAAAGTTGTAGGTCATCTGAACTAGTTAAATGATTGTAAACTATATTTATAAGTACCTACTTTAAGTTGTCTATATAAGTGACGTAAACAAAATAAATGGGAATGTTTATGGGACGACGATTGGTTAGGTTAAGGTTAGGTTAGTCCATTTTAATCGATATGATTCTATATAATTATATGTGTATTTACACTAATTTTAACTTCTATATATATTGTTTAAACCCCAATTGACAAATTTTTTGATCAAATTTCAAGGGTACAATTTTATATTGCAGAGTACGTAATTAATCCCGACATTTACACTTTTCTAATGCGAATCATTTATAACTACGCTCGATGTTATTGCTAAATAGATACACATCAATTAAGCATATTTATTTATTTTTAAGATAAGTATTTAAAACTAAAAATTAAGAGATCTCTAACATGACCGTATTGCAATAAATTAGCATAAGAGTTAATTGTGGTTTATTCTTTTAATAAAATATCGACCAAATTTGTAATAATGTTAAAAATATCACATCAAAGTCGTCGTTATTATTAAATACATCACATTTCAAGCATTTTTTCGTTAATTTTGAGAAAACTTTAAGTTAGTGGAATTTAAAGTAATATTATTAATAAAGTTTTGTTGAATTCGAAAATATATCTAATAGTACATATCACAAGTATTTATGCTGTATGTGGTATGATACTAAATAGTATTAAATGTTGTTGTTATTGAATATTTTTGAAAATAAAACTTTTTTTTTTTAACATCACATGAACATATAACTGATATTTAAATAAGGACATATTATAAATAAATTATAGTATAATATAATAAAATACATTCACATTTGAATATGTTTTGAAACGTTTCCAGACGAGACCGCGGTGACCAAACAATTTGATCCGGATGGTCTGAATTGCGCCGGTGGGCCTATAGTGTTGCAAAGACGAGGGTCAGTATACGGCGCCAACGTTCCAATGATTACCGAACTGGTCAACGACAGCAATGTGCAGTTTCTTGACCAAGACGACGACGACGACCCCGACACAGAGTTGTACCTCACACAGCCGTTTGCATGTGGTACGGCTTTCGCCGTCAGCGTCTTGGACTCGCTCATGTCGACGGTAAGTAATATAGTATAAATTCATCAAACATGAAAAATAATAATAATATTCGCCGTTGAAATCCAAATGAAACAAATTGTCTTTTGATATGTACCCCTCACTCGTGAACCATTCCATATTAATATAATTTTAATTCAAGAAAATACAATTTTACTTAAAACTATTATAATATATATACTTTTTACAAAATTATTATATAGTTTAAATTCTGGAAAATGGGTACTAACTAAAATTGCGGATGAAAACTAGCAATTTATTTTTAAAAACAAACGATTTACATTAAAATTAAATTTATAACATTGGGATACTATTTTGTAGATTATAAATATGATAAAAAGTTTCACCGACTGCTCAGTTCTAAATTGTAGCTTGAATTTTTACAAAAGTAATTTGGTATATCTTATGATAAACAATAAAACCTAAAAATTATTATACTCGTAGTTATTATTATTAAATTTTATTATGTATTACACATTAATAACATAAATACTTTTAAACGCACTACTGTTTTCAACGTTCCTCACTAGCAGCTGTTATAACGTAATTACATTAAGCAATTTATAATATAAGAATATCATTTAAATTTGGTGTTAAAATGACGTGTAAAACTGTGGAAATAGTCTAGAGATTATTAATTTATATTTATTTTTTTATATTATTATTTACCTTTTGATAATTTTCCATATTGTACCACCTTAAATCCTGACTAAGTGAATCATCCTCGCACTGCTCTTTTCGCGTTTTTCTTTATCAGCTATTGATTGGGGACGAAAACTTACGCTAACTACAGGATATTTGCTTGCTAAGGAAAAATTCAAATTTAAAACATCCGTCAACATCTTAAATACGTAGAACAGTAGTACATCTGTGCACATTGTTGACCGTATTTACGGTACTTAACAATTCAATTATTGTAACATAATGTGTATGGAATTAATAATTGATATCTAATAACAGCGAATACATATGTATTCATTTTATAAAATTATATTTTGTTTTTGTTTTTAGACGTATTTCAATCAAAACGCGTTGACGCTCATCCGATCGCTGATTACCGGTGGAGCAACGCCTGAACTTGAACTCATTTTGGCCGAAGGAGCTGGTCTCCGTGGTGGTTATAGGTTAGTTTTAATAATTATCTTTGTACATGCTGTATATTTTAGCATTTAGTTTCCGCACTATCAAATAACGATTGAACCGGACGACGTGCTTCCAATGCATACCGTTAAGCTTTTTTATTCTACAAAAATAATATTATATCTGACTATTTAAAATAAATAGCACTTAGTCGTTTTTTTTTTTTATTTATGATGCAAACGAAAAAATTATCATTACAACTGACCAAAGTATAAGAAAAGAAAAACCACTTTATTTTAATTGTTTAAACTAAATTATAGAACATACAAAATTACAAATATTATTTGTATTGTATAAGTAGGTAATACAAATCCAGTTGTATTATATTACCTAGCTGTGTATTTAAATTGTCAATTCTGAGGTGTCGTCAAAGGGCATTGCTCTCTCTTCTGTACTTATTATCTTATTACACATGTTTCGTTATTATCTCATTTGCTAATAATACAGATTACAGATTGTTAATAAAACTTTTCAATATTGATAATTATGCTCATTTTCTGTATTTTAAATATTGAATTGAATTAAGTATTTTTTGAAAAAAAAAAAATGAACAAATCTATGTTATCAAGGGTACCTCCCCCAGAAATAAGTTCTTAATTTCGATTAAAAACGGAGTTACTCGTTTTGGTAGAATCATTTTGACTTAATTTTGAACGATCAAGCATCTTAATCTCAAATCAAACTAATACAACTCTGCTCTGAGCCAGTGCAATACATAATAATTCCTCGAGTAGTAAAGTTTTTGAGTTAAAATATTCTCTAGGGACGTTTTATGAGTACGTAGTTTAAACACGCAATCCGCCTGGCGATATCATAACATAAAAAAGGTTATTATAATAATATTATTATAGTTACTGCACCACTGATAAAGTAATGCATGTTAACAAGCAATTATAGTATTTTTTTAGTTTTCACAGAATATACATGGAATACCTTAAGTGTAATGCTATTATTATTAATGTGAAAATAATAACGAGTATCGAAATCGAGTGTCGATAAAAATATTTTGTATGAATATAATATTATTGTTAGTGTCCACCACTGTCCGGGTATTGTAGCTCTATTAAAAAATACTAAAAACCTAATAAAAAAATAGGTATAAAAATCCTGAATAAAGCAATAATAGTTATTTGCATAATTATGATTTTATACATAATATAGACTGATGATAATTATGAAAAAATAAATAAATAAATAAATTAACCATTATTTCTAAACTAAATTAAGTAAGTGTTCAGAATTAAATTTTAGTTTTTGGAATTTGTTTAATAAATAAAATGAATAATATAATCCTAAATTAAAATTGAAAATTCACATTTGGCACGTCAGAATAGTTTACAAAGTGACTGAATTGTAAGAACGTGTTTTATTATTAGTCTGAAATATAGAATTGTCATATCCATAGAAACAATTAATAATCAAATGAATTTCACTCTTTCCCGCAAATGTATGATTAAGCAGTAAGAAAATAAATACGGTCTTATAAAATATTCTAAAGACATATTACATTTTATAAAACGAAATTAAAAAAAAAAATAAAACCCATACCTAATAAAATATTACTATACCTCTGAGTATTATTATACAGTCAGAATTATACTGAGCCACCTCTACAGAGTAGGAGAGTGGGAAGTATTTGGGCTTTGGTTCGGCGCACGTGGAACGGTATCGAAACTCCTAGTGGACTCCTTCGAGAACCGTGAAGCGATCTTAAAAAAATATGTTTGTCTGTATTGCAGGACTCTTTGCGTATAATAAATTATCATTTATATTTATAACAAAAAATTATTAATATTGAAATATTTGTTTTTTCTCTCTTTTTCTACTACTAATTTAATTATTATCTTTATTTTATTTTATTTATATCCATAAACATTAAACTGTGTCGTAAAGCAACTCATAGGGTGAGCAGTCCGCTATATTCACATTTATAATTATATTAATAAAGTTGTTTATATATGTTATGTAGTTGCTCTAGCTTTACAGATAAGAAAATAACGAACGCCTACAATATCTAAACTCTAAATATGTTATTAAATATAAGTCGAAATCGATATCACTATTTTAATTTTCTACATTCAAATAATGCGATATTGCGTATGGTTTTTCAGCACTGACGAGAGCTTGGCAAACCGTGACCGGTGCCGAGTCGGTCAGATCTCGCTGTATGACGGGCCACTGGCACAGTTCGGCGAAGCCGGCAAGTACGGCGACCTGTTCGTATCCGCCCTCAAGTCATACGGGATGTTGTGCATTGGTCTATACAGGTACCGGTATGAACAACTAACTATACATGTTTTGTAGTTTGCTATTAATATTAAGTGCCATAAAGAATTAACAGGGGTCCCGAATCCGCCCCCGACGCATAACGGTTGTGATATAAATCAAGTTATACCATTCGAACTCAAATTATTTTTATTGCATTATTTTCGTTCGTGTATCGTCAAAAGTTAACTTGATTGTGTGCTGTAAAAACTTTTCCAGGTATAAACAAGAATAAAATTACAAACATTGAAATTCTCGAATAGTATTGAATATAAATATTTTTTTTAAATTATTTAAAGCTTTTAAATCAATTTATTATACGAATAGGTATTAGAATATTTTAGTTTCCTTTATACATCCTGTATGTGTAACTTATTATCGATACCAATACATAATATGTATTAAGCTTTGACGTAAAATTAAATTACGACTGACACAATGTAATACACTACCTAATATGAATTGTTTAAGTCATGAATATTAAAAATAATAATAATAATAATTTCAAAAAGAAACACTTATTTTTCAAAATGAAAACGAATTTAGTAATCTTCAAACATTGATAACACTGTAGGTATTATATCACAACGGTAATTTTGTTTCCTCGACTCGATGACGAATCGTATTACTTATTATATTTTTATCTTATTATAATATAAACACAAACACATGACATCCCTTCTGACAAACATAAATTACGTAATGCTACTATTCAATATTATAATGATATCACAATTAGCATATACAATAATCGTAAATATGAGATTTTAGATTGTTCGGGAGACATCTATTTTAATGCCAAAGAATGATAATCCTAAAAAATTATATAGATTTAGTAGAAATTAAAAATAATATTTACTAAAGAAAAATATAAAAAACATGGCTTTATCAAAATAATGAAATCGCACTATATTATAATTTATAATAAACTATTATAACTAAAAAATAGATTAAAAAAATTATAATAATAGTAAGTGAATTGATTATGATTATAATATTGATAATGTAAACTCTGAATATCAGGTGAAGCGAAGTAAAGAGATTCGCCGAGAAACAGGTCAAAAGTTAAAAAAAATAATAATAAAAGCTCGATGTGATGTATAATTTCTATGCTAAATTATATCGATGATAATAATTATTTAGAATAATTTTTTTGCTAAGCTGATAGAGTAGAACAACAGTATTTTTTTATACTACATTAGTATAGTTTAAGACTTTGAGTATTAATAAAATTTGTAATTTTTAAAATTATTTTACGTTCCATTTATTATAGTATAATATAATAGATAATATAATATTACTGTAATATGTAGGTACTTATAGATATTTATTTCACAAAACCATGTTGAACATAATTTCATTTGAATTTAAAAAAAGCTGTAATTTTTTACTTACTAATGGTATTGTGGTAACGATATACGAAAGTTGAGCGTTCGATCAATCATCAAATATAAATATTATTCGTATGGTCATAATGTATATATATCATAGTGACAATGGATTTAGTGCACGTGTGCGTGTATAAAATGTAAAAGTCTTAATTTTATTTTTGCTAATATCTTGATTTTACGATAACCATCCGTGTCGAGGAGACAAAAATATTATTATTTGTTCGTCAGTCGACAATGGTCAAAACACATTAGATGACGTATAATATATTTTGAACAAATAACAGGGTTTCTTTTTCAAAAAAAAGGTTTTGGTGCCGTATAATTAATACAAATATGTTTTGCTTTTATCACTAAAAACATGAAAAAAAAAAAAAAAAGGAAAAGAAAAATACGTTCTGTACAAAGTGGTTATTTTATCGAAAAAAACCATTATAATAGTATATATTTGTTATGAACTTTTTATAAAATGTCTAAAAAATATACATTTTTATTTTTATCCATCACTATAATTTTTTAAGTTCATTCTATAAGAATAT
This sequence comes from Aphis craccivora, assembly GCA_009835225.1. NCBI lineage: Eukaryota > Metazoa > Arthropoda > Insecta > Hemiptera > Aphididae > Aphis > Aphis craccivora. The sequence goes on along the minus strand of VUJU01000138.1, from coordinate 64,401 downwards.
TCGTAAAGTATATTTTTAAATATTTTGAAATCAATTTCGGATAAGAAGTTTATGCGTTATAAGAATCATATTAAGTATTAACGAACGGAGTATCTAGTAGGCAAAATGTTGTACGGTACTCCTTTTGGCCATTCGACTCAATATTTTAAATACTCAACATGTAATTCATAAACTACTGTCCAAAATTCAGTTTTTATTAAATAAAAAATATTTTCGAAAACGTTTATAGCTTTTTAAATAATAATGAATGGTTCTTCGATAAAACAGTCATTGGCATATTACATAAAACTCAATCACTCAAGTTGTCCTCTTGACGTTTTCCTATTCAGACCGGACCCCTTTTAATTCATCTCTCCTTGTCCCAGTTTGCATTACTGCGTGTCTGTGTGTATGTCTGTGGTGTCGGTGTACTTTTAAATTATACTGTTTGTGATGTGTGCCGTCCTCTTTTTCCGTGTTTAAACTCTGGCGGCGGGACGTCGCTATTCTCATCCGATCTCTTCGATGTTGTTACAGATTCAGAGACAGGAGTTCGTCTTGCGATGCGTCGTCAAAACGATACGTCATCACTAATCCACCGGACGATTTCTCATTGATGCCCACGGATCAGGTAACCTTTATATTAACATACTCGTTATTGTATATTATTTTCTTTCAAGTGTACGCGCGACGATTTCAATACTACAGCAACGATGGACGTATTTTTTTGTATTTATTACACGTTTTTCAGTTGACTGTAAATTAATATCATACAATATGTGTGTAGAAAATCGATTTCGTAAAATATTTTGCAGGTATAGATAATTATTCCTCGTTTGCTCTGCGAGTTTGCGAGTTTATGCAAAGTGCAAACGAAACTCGAATAGTACAAAATACGTTTTGTCGGTGAATCGACATGAATACTAAAACACCGTTCTGAAATGAAACCGTAAGAAATCAAAAATATAATTATAATCTATACCAGTGATTTAATCGCGTTATCTGTTTCGAATCAAAACCACCGCGAAACGACGTCCATTAGTTATTATTTTTTTCAATCCTCTTCCAAACGAACAGACTTACTGTCAGGCAGGTTTGTGCTCTGCTGTTGTTGCTGACGGTCAATTAAGATTTACACAGTTTAATAGTTGCGGGCGCGTGTAAATTTATATGCTTTCCGATGCGGTGACATTCGCAGGCAATGGGATTCGAAAACGCGTTCTATTCTGGTACACGCGCTACACCGGGTCACAGCTTCCAACGATGCGCAGCGTACTCTTTTACCCGAGACTTGGCACACAGTCAACACGACATCAAGCCCGCGTGTACAAGTGCAGCGTGGCGTGCTCGGATAGTTCGTTTTAAATGTCATATGGCGAGGGGAGGGGGTGGCCGTTATTATGTTGTGAATAAGGCGGTGACGCGTTCAGACGTACACGGTATAATATCGTAATCATTATCGGAGAGTATATTATTATTTATGGGTGATGGGGCCGGGTCGTTAACGAGCGAAATCGAAAAAATCTAACTCGAAATACCTGCAAGACAAATACAGTTATTATATTATTTTTGGGACGACAATAACATCATACTATGACATGAAGGATTTTTTTTTTTTTTTGTTTACTTATTAATAAGGCCGCGTAAATTGACTTTCAGTTGTTCATTGATATTTCTTATTGTTTATCCATCGCAGGTATTTGTGCTGATGCAATTTGATCCAGGGCTGGAGTACAAGCCAACTAGCAGAAATGGAGGACGCGCCAAAGACGACAACTCCTGACTATTGCTTTGTAGCGCTCTCACAGACGGTCCGTATTCGTACATCTAAATCGCACGGGGCCGGGCTCGATTGCGCGGCAATCGCACACGACAAACACGATCACCACAACCACCTCCACGATCTCCAACACCTCCACCACCTGCGCCAAACATTGCGACGCTGCCACGATTTTCTTCGTATCGTCTCTATTTTTTGTTTTCTGTAGCAAACACTGATATTAGTACTTCCGTTAATCGACAACGTTAACGACAACTCGCTGGGAATCACAGACCTTTTCGCCGTGTCGTCTGTCCACTCATCGACGTAAAAACACGTTTAATAATTAATTTTTCTACAAAGATCATCCCTAAACCGGATATCGGTTAGGTACGTATCGACGTACAATATTGTCGATCAAAACACAATATCCACCCGATCGCCATGTTAAGATTTCACGTATTCACCTCTCACGCACTCGAGTACTAACTGGAAAACACACACACAAACGCACACATACGCATACACATATACACACACACATACATACCTATACTATGTACATACGTGTAATGGATTGTTTAAATTTAACGTACACTTTAGAGTCAAACCTAAGACGTTAAATTGTATCGACCTATTATACGTACGTTCATATTATATGGTAAACGAGTACATAAAGTACTCTCATGTGTGCATGTATAATGTATATGTGTGCGTTTGTGCGTGTTTTTGCTTGTATGAGTAAGTTCTGAAATTTGTTGACCTTGAAATCTTACGTGCACAAATTGCTTGAAAAATTAATGGCTTAAAGATTATTCGGTACGTTTTTGAGAATCTATACTTCCAGAAAAAAAAGGATACAATAAAACCATTAAAAATTCGTTGGAATTTTTTGTATTCTTTATCGAAAAAACTGCCAAGTCCTATCTAGACATTTGTTTCGATTGACGAGATGGATGATATCGTGTGTCTTTATGATAATCATCGCCCGGTAATACCATTGCACGTTCATATTCTACATTTCCCATCTCTGATATTAATTACACTGAATATTTCTACCGATTTTTTTTCATATTTTATTCGATCGTGTTGCCATGTGTGCACTGCCCCACTTTTCGAGCATCGCCGCTGCGATTTAGACGACAAACGGACAACGTGTTAGCGCTACACCCGTCGGTAACTTTTTCTGTACAGTATAAAATCTCGTTGTGTAATAGTTTACTTAAATAATTACTTTATTGTTCATACTATAATTGTCTTGTAATCGTAAAATTTGATTATAATATTGTGTATTATGTAGAACACCAAAAGTTAAAAGATATATGTATAACGTTCGTTGTACCCTATAATGTTTTATTATTATCAAGAGTGTAGTTTAAAATTATAATCGCCTATGTATTATACAAAAAAAAGTTATAAGATAAAATTTTAGGAGAGCCAATTTATAAAAAAAAAAAAAAAAATATTTAAGAAAAAAAGAAAAACTAAAAAAAAAATGTATTAGAATATACTGTAACTTAATATACAGCATTATTCTTTAGAAAATTCTTTATATACCTATACATAAAAACAAAATTGTCATTTGTTTTTTTTTTTTTATAATTGTAAATATCAAATGTAAAGTGGTTAAAAAAAATTTTAGCGAGTAAGTTGAATAACTGTATATTATTAATTTCGAACATTATTTTATACACTGCGTTACCGAATTTATAATTGTATTTCAATAGTCTGAAAGTTATCATTTTTGAGAAAAAAAATTTCGTTCATGAGCAGCTATATCTTAATTTTAATTATTTTTTTTATCATCTACTAAATTAGTACGATTTTTTATCATTATTATTATAATTATAATTATAACCATCATAAATCGCGGCTGTTTATGAATTCTTGTTAAAAATCATAATAATATTTTCAAAAATCACTACAACGGCACTAAAAGTTTTTTTACACGCAATTTTTGTATGAACTTAAAATGAAGTTCATTAAAAAAAAGTATATATAGTTATATATAAATTAAAGTGTTATAGTTGAAATTACAAAATCACTGTTCTATTTATTCAAAATTGGGGGAATCAGGGGGGCTTGTGGGAAGCTTGTTATTATAAAATATATTTTTTTTTATTGTTATGAAGCGTTTTACATAATATTGCAATTTCGTGTAAACAATAGCAATACAAAATGAACAAATAACTATTACGAAAAAAAAAAAAATTATATCTATAAAAATACGAACAAAATATAATATTGGCTTTCTGAGACAATCAATATTTCTAAGGATAAACATGTTAAAACCGTATAAACCTTAATCACGCAATAGATAAAAAAAAATAATAATAATTGGACGTTTTTTTTTTCTTGAAATAATTACTATAAATATTGCATACTTGAATCATAATGACGAGCTTTGTGTTAAAATAATATCCCCTTACAATATAATATTATGTAAATTTTTTTTTTAAAAAGACAAGTTTTGAATTTTAGTAATTTAAAATATCGCTTGAAAAAATTGACATCGTTTTTTTTTTTTTGTAATCAGTTATGTTTGAAATTATTGTTGTTATATTATTGTTGTTTATTGCTATTGAAATAAAATTATATAATAATAAAAAAATACTTAAAAACTATGCATAGTATTGTTTTGTTGATTTTTTTGTATTTGCAAACAAATGACTGCTGAAAGAAAAAATAAAAAATATATGCTTTTTCAATAACGTGAGTATATTTTTGAAGAAATGTAGGCTATATTATCGTAATATGGTTTTTATGATTGATATTATATAAGTGTATAAAACTACATGAAAAATAAGACATGTATTAACATTAAAAATAACTTATATTTGTGCGTAGTTCAATTCTTACCATAAATATTGAAAAAAAATATTTTACGAACACAATATTGCTGCTTATATGTAAGTAATGTATTATGTAACTTGTAAGTATTTAATATACTTCACTGTGTCAATTAGTAATATTTAGTAATCACATTATTTTGCAAAAGAACTAATTAAGTCTTGAAAAATGTAGTATAAATTTAACCATACACTTCAAGAAACGCTGATTTATTATTTTTGAAATTTAAGTATTGAAAATAACTTAACTTATTAATAAAGGTTAATAATAATTTCAGGCTTGGTTTTATTTTTACAATCAGAATACAGCTCGAGTTATAAATTATTCTTTCTTTTTAATCCACTCGACAAACGTAGAACGAATTTTAAGTTAGTTATTATTTATTATTAAAAATACTTTAAACACAGTGTGTTCACTATTTATAATATAACGTTTTATGATACATTGATTGCATTCGATTTTCAATTTTAAAGTAATGTTTATTTCTCTATACGGTCCTATGACGTAAATCATATAATATTATGTGATAACTGTATAGTTTTATTTTATGCTGTGTATAAATATAAAAGTTTTGTACCAAATATATATAAATATGTGACGGATATACAAATTTAAAAATAAATAATTGATATTAAAATACCAAGTATTAACGCTTTAAATTTTAAAAAGTAGCATCATTGCTCATTATCACGTTAAAATTAATTATAGTTATAAAGACCTTTTAATTTAAATTGTAAGCTATTTAGAAAATGAAATGTTTATAACAATGAAAACAGTTGTAGAAGATAAATACATTTTTCTTAAAATCGACAAAACTTAAAGCTTGTAATTAAATAATATATTCATAATTTTTTCAGTAAAATTTAAATATAATTAATATAATTTGTAAAACATTATCAAGTGTAGCATATCTCTCAAATTTTGAAAATAATTTTACTAAAACCAGAAGATTTTCAACAAAATCGTCAATGGTTATAGAGAAATTAAAATTTGGAAGAATGATAAAAAAACGTTAATTTGATTATATATAATTTTATAATTATTATTCTTATATTGATTTTCAACGTTTTTTTTTTTTAAATTTATAATAAGATTTATCAAATTACCATTAAAAATGAATTGTATTGATATATACTTTGATTACCAATTAGTAAAAATTAACTTAGTTCTTCTATTTTATTGAAGATTAAAACATTTTTTTCGTGCTTGAAATACTATAATTTGGTTTATTGGTAAAAGGATTATATTTTGAAAATGATTAACTCTCCAATAAAATGTTTAATAAAAATATAAAATCGGATAATACCATTAGAATAATCATAATGTAAATGTAGTTTGATAGTTTGAATTACTTCAATAGGTATGGTTATTCAATAGAGTATAGACAATTATTTGATTATTTGTCGTGTTACTGTATGTTTATTTAACACAGTTAGGTTAGGTGTAGGTAATTTTGTACAGATATTATTAGATATTTTTTATATAATACAATTTGTATTCGTTGATTTATTGGTCCATATCTTTCTGGTTACTATAATTTAATTGTATAATACAAAACATAGATAATACGAACAAAGTAGAAATTTAGAATATTATCAGCTACATGTTTATTTTCAGTATATTATTGTATTGTATTGTCCTAATAAATTATAGTTTCATTGTTTTACCGTTATGAGTAAGTATTTGATTAATTTTAGATATTAAACATTCAGAACATATAAAATAATATAACTATCTTTAATCTTTTTTTTTTTTTTTAGATAAGTTTATTCAGAATGTTATCCATGTTTATAAGTCATTCATATTTTTACATAAAAAGTGATGATTTCAAATTTGACAATTATTTTAATAAATATCATTTAAGTGTTCTAAAAATTGAATTCATAGATCTTTGACGAATACGAATTAATAATATTACAATAATAATTTTGTTAATCAAATATTTAATGTTACTTTTTAACAACCAAACATTCACATTAAACAGTATTTATCGCTAATACTTTTTATAACTATAATTACTTTTATTGAAGTTTATTTTTATGAAACTTTACAATGGTGTTTTCAATGTCTTTATATTAATAATTGTATACCAGTACTTATTTATTAGGTAAATCGTATTACTATAATATATATTAAAAAGTAATTACTATAAAAATTGATATCTAAATATATTATAATTTATAACTGGCTGACAGACCGTTTCCGTTTAGAATTGTTTTTCATTTGATATGAAATTGTATCATTAAATTTAAATTTAATACGTAACTTATTCTATTGCGAGGTACACTCAACTACTATTGTATAGAGTACAGCATAGAGGTTATCTATTTTCCCCGTTTTTAATATTTACATATATTATGTCGCAGTCTCGTTAGTAAATTATTGTTATTGTTTAACAGTACGATTTTGATTTATAAACACGGAAATTGAAGGTGCTTATTCGTATCATCTTCCACTAATATAAATAGTTCCTCAAAAATATAATTGTGAAATATTTGACTTTAGGTGTTTTTTTGTATTCACCAATATTACTTGTTTTGATACTTGATTAAATTTGTTTAGTTTCGAAATAACCGTATTCGTATTGCACCGAACGGTTAGTAATTAGTTTATTCTTAATAGTGGTAGAAAGCACAGTTGTGCGCTTTTAATCGACACTTTACAAAAATTATAGTGTAAAATCGATAGTTTGAATTGATAGTAGGTACAAATAATATATGCGACAAAGTAAATTATTTACTAACATTCCGATAAAATAAAAATATAATTGATTATAATGCAAAACGTTTCAACGTTGACGTTGTAGATAATTTGGCTGTCACTTTATTATTTCCGTCGTTCACATTTTATTACTCCGTTTTTAATGTACACCCCATAAAAATTTGTCAGACGTGAAATCGATGTCTTTTTTCTTTTTTTTTTTGGTTAAATTGACACGTTTTATGTGCCGTGTTTGTTTGCATGTCACACAAGAAATCGATCAAGCTTTTGGTAATTCTCATTGAACGAATTTCACAATCGAGTGCTGTGGGCAAATACCTTCGGGAGTACATTATTGTTATACGTATTTACAAAATCGCTTGGATGTCAAATAAAACGGTAGTTATGTGATGTCCTATTTTGTGAAAATCGAAATCAAACGTCACTTTTGTGGAACAAAGTTTTATTTTTCCATACAGTTTAATAACGTAATTCAATGTGCAATGACCGTTGGAAATAATTATTTACTTAATGTGTAAACATTAAAATATTGCAAGCTCATGGCAGGGAGTGGAACCTTCATTTTTTTGGTTCCGGATCCGGTACGGTTAATAAAAATACAAATAAGTCGGTTCTTGTTACGATCCCGGTTCTTCAAATTATTAAACAAGGGTCTCGGTTCCGGTTCCATTAAAACCGGTACTTAGCGGTTCTTAAAAATGTATATTTTCACATATCATTTTAAAAAAGTAGGTATGTGTACCATAGACACTAAATAGATCATTTTTGTAAATTTAACTTAATTTAATAGATATTATTTTATAAACAAATAAAATATTGGTTGTAAGCCATAGTAGTTTAGGTATTGTTAGTGATGGGCAAATTCCCGGGAATATATTTTGGGGAATTTCCCCGGGAATTTCCTGGGAATATAAAAAAGGTTTTAAATATCAATCATAATTTTCAGTTTTAAATTAGACTTATGGCTGTAAATGATCTAAATGACAGTTCTTTACTGATATTATTTCAGTTTAGATTTTTATTATTTAAAAAAATGTTACTAAGTAACTATAATTTCATTTTTTAATTAAAGTTTGTTCAATGATCACAAAATTAATTATTCAACTTTTATTGTATGTTAAAAAAATCAAAATAAACATACTGAAATACTGAATAACTTTTACTTATACATGTAATGAATAAAATTAAAATTAAAAAAAATTATGAAAAAAGAATGTCATTCTATTCCCACTCAATTTTTTTTTCTTTTAAAGAAATTTCTCGAGGGGCTGGGGAATATTCCGGGAATATTCCCTGTTCCTGGGAACATTCCCTGGGGGATATTGCTAGTGGCACATCACTAGGTATTGTAAATAAACTAGGTAATCTACATCACCATAAATATTAAATTTAAAGCCTCGTAGGAAATAGTATAAGATAAATTGTACCTATAGAGTCTATAGTATAGACTATAGTAATTGAATTAGATGATTGTTGAAAGCTGGACACATTTTCTAACGATAGACATTGTAACTCGTCCAATATTGAAAATAATTAAATAGAGAACGACATAGAAGTAAATAATATAAAATCGTCCGCAGCCTGCAGATTAGATTCGTATGTATGTATGTGTGACGTGTGTGTATGTATGTGAGTGTGTGAAGATGAAATATAAAACTTTTAATAATTATTCGCAATAACTCCTAAGGAAATCAATCATTGTTGTTCCATTCTCGTAATATTATTGCAAATGAAAAATGAGACCCGTATATATTTATATTTATTTATATTTGTAAATTAATTATTGTGGGTCGAAAAACATGATTATTTTAAGTTGAATATGTATTAGCTAAACCAAACAAAAAACAATTATTGGATTAAAATAAAACTTAATTTGTTTAAAATGTTCAATTATGTATATCTTAGAGTTCATAAAAATCTAAAAAAAATAAAAAATAGATTGTTTTATTAAACTGGTTCTGGTTGTAGGTATAGATTTTGAAATACGGGTTCTCAAAAAGGTCATTAGGTTTTCTTCAGGAGCAGATTCTAGAACCGCTACTTTTGGTTTGCCACTGAATTGTTATAACCGTATAGTAAAAAAAAAAAAATACTCAAATCTAAATAAAGAAATAGTGCGTAAATATTTATATGAAAAGTATCAGAAAACCTGACGTACATTTCACACCAGCATCCCCTCCACAGTTAACAACGTATAGATTTCTTATTTTGAAGATATCAAGTATGCAGTTAGTATGAATTTGTATGTATCCAAATTGCGTACTGAAGAAAAGAACGGAAAAACATTCACAAAAAATACTTACGTTGTCTGTGGTGGGAGTGGGAGGGATTCTGAAGAAACGGTTCTCCCGCCTTGCCCTTTTTGTTTTTTGCAAAAAACAACCAACAATTTTGGAAAATGGTCAATAGACGTACAGACTAATAGGACATGCTAATTGCTTTTACTTATTAAATATTAAAAAAAATATATATATATAAATATATACATATATGAAACTCGTACGAAGTTGTGCTGGTGTGACGTACGCAAAAAAACTGGCGTCGTATCGATACAGTAACAATAAAAAATGCTTTCATTTTGTCGTCCGGTCGTGTGGAAAAACGTACCGGTACTATTATACAAAAAATATATACGCATATCGAACCTGGACAAAGCTTAGAGTCGGATGTATTATTTTGCTGTAAAGTCGTCACCGGTCGTGGGCTCGTTGACAATGGATCGCGGCGTCGAGTTTAAGACTTTCAAAGGAATAATATTACAATGCCCTCTTGTATTATATTATTATTATACTGCCATTGCTTCCTCCACCGTAAACTGATTGTGTGCGCGTACCACGCGTTATCTAACTATCCATAATAAATTTACGGCAGTCGTCACCGCCCTCTTTTCCGAGTAGTCGTACGCACCCGACCGCTATACATATAGTGCACCCGACCGGAACCACACTACACCGGGGCCGCATAGCCGCCCGTATATCCGGTCCAGACGGATCGCCGGCAAAGAGCTCGGATGCTGGCGGCACCGATGGTTAAAAACGCCGAGTAAACGCGCCTCTCATCCTTACGTTTATCCGCGTTCCGCTACGAGACGCAACGCCGATTCCTCGTCGGGTTGGTCCACAGTGTCTTCCGGTAAGAAGGATAACGCATAGTTCACTTACTCATAGCTGTCCTTTTGTAGCGATAGAAGCCATAATTCTCCTCCCTGTGACTTCAATAATACAAACCGAATAACGACTGTGTGTATGTTTCGAGAACATTTTTTTCCTGAGAGACGTGTATATCCAAACTCAACGGATTGCATAAGAACTCAAGTAATAAATAGTACTTAAGATATCTCGTGGCATATAACCAGCTGGTACGAAAACAAAAATCTCTTCTATCGTCATTCGGGTTGTATGTACTACACATCAAAACATCCATCTCCGCCCCAACTATTCAAGTCGATAATCGGATAATGTACAAAGTGTACTTTTAATTTCGAATTGATAACGAATACACTGCTTTTGAGTTCATCGTGACAAATGGTAATAATTGTTTATGGCGTACATTTCAAAAACGTCAGCGAAATTTTAATTTATAGTATATTCAGAAAATATAGGTACCATATAGGTACCGTAGAGTACCATAGGTATATAGGTATATATTGTGTTGGGTAGGATTTTAAAACGTTGTATTGGTCAACATGAGTAAAGTAAGGTTAGTTTATAAATATGTAAATTTGAGAGTCAGTGAGTTATCTGAGCACATTTTTTTATTATTTTGTTTTAGTTATTAACTTTTATTTGTATAAAACAATCAAATATAATGTTCTTTTTCTTTTTTTTTTATTTATTAAAAGAATAATTACAATCTATACATAATTTTGTACAATAAAGAATTTTGTTGAGTGAAATAGCGGTGAATATAATGGCGTGGGAAGGCATTCAGTAGTACCACCCGACAGATCAAATATAATGTTATAAATATATATTTTTTTTGTATATAGTATTATATTCTTATTTCTGTTAATAACTAATAAGGTAATTATATAAATTTTGTAGTAACTACTTAAACACATTATTAACGTTAAAATAACAGTATTTATATGTCCAGGAAAAATACTTATTCGAAATAGTTTTAAAATTCTATAATTGGGACATGAATGAATAACAAAAAATCCAATTTTTGGAGATTTGGATCTAAAATTAATTCAGCAAATTACATTTAAAACTCAATCAAAACCTATGCGATTATGAAATATTGAAATGAATGATAAGTATGTAGCTGATTGAAACCACGCTTCCCCCCAAGATGATCTGCTGTCACCTGTATCGTTGGCACGATCGCCTTAATTTAGTACAGTTGCATTCATAATATCATTTGTTAAAATGTATTTTTTCTTTTTTATCATTAAATGACCAATTTAAATTATACATTGAAACAATTGAAAAAAATAACTACAGTAAAATATTTAGTTTACTTTTAAAGAAAGTTATCTAGACTGACTAAATTTTTTGTATATTATATCAATATTAGAAGTGGTTCTTACTAAATAACAATATATTAACATACCTAATATAAATAATAATTACTATATACTAGGATCGTGTATGTATATTAATATTGTTATAAATATTATAAATGTCACATCACATCGAAATATTTGTTATCATTTATAGACATAAAAAAGCAAACATATCATTGTAAAATCATAATATTCATTGCTTCGCTCATAATTTAACATAAAAAAAAACTATCTTTATGCTCGTTTTACTGCTATAAAAAATATTTTTATTAACATTCAACGTATTTGCAACGTCTAAGATCTAAGGTGTTCAAGTCTTATACTTACCAAATGTCTATTATATCTCAACACCAGAATAAACTCTAATCTTTAAAAACCAAAAACTGAAATACTATACACAATCTTTCATAGACAATTTTTAACATCGTCAATTTAATTTTTTCAACTTCAAACTAAAACTTAAACAACCATTATAAGTACCTATACAACTATACAATACCCATATTATGTACGTTTAATTAATATCTTAAATTTAGATTCATATATCTATAACACTTTTGTGTCCATACTACCGAGTACCGATGGTCAATAAAAGAAATATACAAAATAAAAATAACCATCATTATGTAATATTACATTTTAATAATTATCTGACTACGAATTGTATTATTTTTTTTTTTATGTTTTGATTATAATTTACTCTTAATATTTTTTCCACGAACATAATTTTATATAATTTCTTGGAAACATAAATTAATTTATTTCAAATTCATTTGAAAAACATTTTTAAAGAAAAACGAGTTGCATATCTATGGAACTTCAAAAATTAAATATTTAAGGTACCTTTTTTAATTATTGAAATGAAACAAAACTCATTTCCTTAGTTGAAAATTCACTACTTATAATTAAAAACGTGATGTAATTTTTTATTTCGCATATTATTCTATATTAATATTGCATATTTTTTTTTCGTTAAAAATCCTTTCCCTAGTTTATTGCCTTAATAAAGAGAGAGCACTTACAGTTGATTAACATTAATATTTCGAATGATAGGTCCTGGAGAATATAATAGTTATGAGTCAAAATATATTTTAAATGGTTGTAGTAAGTACATTTTTGTAAACGATTTTTTTTTTTCGATAATACCATGCCAATATTAAATACTCGATATTTTGAATCATCTTTTATTATATAGTGTATCTTTTTTTGATATTCAAAGGAAAACGATATTCTATTAATATTTTGGTGGAGAAAATTAATTATTCAAGTTTCCTGTTCCCGGCGTTTATGACGAAAACTCTTTTGTGCCGATAAGAAGGCTTGGAAATCCAGTATACAAAGTCATTTACTGCCTTGAGAGGAAAATCAAGATTGTTAGGATCTTTTGTTCGAATACCCTTGTTCAAGAACCGAAACGAATTATTTAAAACTAGAGTATTTTGTAATTCAAGTTTTCATTCTCTTATAAAATTTGCATTTACAACACTATGGCCTTTTATATTTGAAAAGAAAAAAATAAAATTTTTGACTACCTACTTTTTGTTTACACAACCTGTGTTTCCATAACACCAGTTCAACAACACTTGTTTATATCATTTAAGTACCAGCAGCACGCGGTTTGATTTAAGACCGAATGAATGAAAATGACAAACTTATAGTAAGTAATACGATTAAAGAAGAAAAACAAATTGAAACATAGAACTGGTACCATTGAAAAGATGAAAAATAAATATACATTAAATTACCTATTATTACTTGTTTTCTTTTTAAGTATTCAAATAATGTTAAAGAAGAAAGTTTTATTTTCGCTTATACGTGGCTATTTAAAAGCTGAAAAAAAATAAGGATTATAATATTATATACAATATACATAGCCTCAGATTAATAACATATCTTTAGTTATTCGTTTTTTCAACGCTCAAAAATGTTTTAATAATTTAATATAGGACAGGGCTTTTAGATAATCATTTTTAATTATGGTTAATTAAAATAATAACTTTTATTAAAACTTGAACTTTTTTTTTAGTTATAGCTCGTGTTTCTGGGGTTATTATTACTAACCGTCATTATTTAACGTTGTTTACTTAATTTATTACTTATAATATTAAATAACTCAATATATTTTTCATAATTTTAGGTTAAAAACCAAAAACATTAGTGGATTTGTCACTACTTACGATAATTGTCTAAATAATTAATAAGTTAAATTAAAAATACAATATTGTTAAAAACAATATAACGTTTTTTGGTCATTTATGGTATAAAAAATTAAATAATTAAAAAAAAAGAAATATTTAGTACATTACATTATATTATTTACAATTCATTCCATATAAATAACGATTTTAATATCTTAATACCGTAATATTAGAAATAAATTAAAACACGTAATCAGTTAAACATATTATACTGATATATATATGTTTACCTACAAAATGATTATCATTATAAACAATAATAAACCTTAATAAGATACAAATAATGATTAACATACATAACGAATGGTGAAATAAAAGGATTATATTTTATAATTTATTTTTACAAAAAAAAAAAAAAAAAATATTTTTATACATAATAGTTTAATAACTTTGCTTTTACTTTATTATTAAACATTTTCTGATGTATACATTTTAATGTTTATTCTGTTTTTTTTTTACTTTAAGAACAAACTAAACTAGTTGGTAAAATAAACTATACTACCATAACATTTACTTATTATGCATTTATGCCATATTTTGTATAAATTATAAATAAAACTTTTTCAATAATAATAAAAAAATATATTTTAGTTAAAACCATTATAATTAATGCCGTTAAAAATAACCAAAATAGCATCAACAGAATATTTACTTTGGGTTAAAAACACAGAACATAGTATATTTATAAGTGCATTTCATATTGAGTTAAATCAAAAATATTAATATTTTAAAGGTTTTTAAGTTACTCAATAAAAAATTATTAAATTTCTAATCATTTATAACAATTAAATTTTTTTGGAAATATAAACTTGGCTGTACTAATAATTATTTTTCCGTATATTTTTAATTTTGATTATTTCTAATTAATATATAAACTATTTTAAGTCAATAAATGTATACGTTTGTATACTCATGCCTAACTTGAAAATAATGAAAATCAATTTTTTACTGAGTACGTGCAAATAATAATTGAGTAATATAAATTATATGTCATTTAATAATTATATCATGATCTTGTATCAATTTCACAGTTTTCATAGAATTTTATTATTATATTTGATATCAGCCAACAACATTAATCAGTTTTATTATGTATATTACTAATGGGGTTTTAATGTTGATGCAGTTATTTGCTCTGTCATTTTATACTTTCAGTACGGTACCTCTTCGGCATGCTTCAATCTTCCACACAATATTATAAACTTCATATTATTATTATGGTAATGTTATTATAATATATGACTTACTCTATATGTATCAATAAAATATATTTTTTTATATAACATATATAACACCATATAATGTATATAGTAAATAGACTTAAAAAATATTGATTTTTTTATTTGATCCAAATCATGATATTCAACAGACAATTTCATGCAACACGTTACATTTTGCTCAACTGTAACTTTATTTAATACGTATGTAAAAAAATAAACAAAAATAAAACGAATGAAACACAATTTGGTTTAACAACGATCATTAAACTAACGTATGATTTACCCTTTAGACACATAGTTATCATAATTATTTATTAATGTTCTTTCATATAGTATGTATACAACAAAAGTAAGAATTATGATTATTTTTCATCAAAAATTTTAATTGATAGATTAATATTTAGATTTAGTTAAATCAATGTGTTGCTCTAAACCAAAAAAAAAAAAAAAAATGTGTGTGGCACTCGGGGACTGCCGCGGTAAAGCTATTACATTATTATTATTTGTGCCAAAGTCTGTCGAAATGAAACGACATTAGACGATGTGTTAGGTTTATTTTCGTTACGAAATTTTTTGATTCGGCCGCCGCGCTTAAGGCCCGCGATAAAAGCTATGCAATAGCTTAAAAAAATACAACTTAAAATCAATCAAAAAACGTGAATTTATAAAGAAAAGTACTGTTTTAATTATATTAATATGGGTTCTATATAGTTTACTATGAAAGGTTTTTAAATTAATAATAATATATAGGTATACCTACGTATGTTTAATGTAAGAAAACTTAACTGCCATAAAGGTGAAGGTTTACATATTATACAAGAAATTAATTAATTTGTTTGATGTTGATAATAATTTTGATTAATAATAAAATTATTATCCATTTATCATTAATGTCTTGCAAGACTTGACTATGATATATATATACAAAAAGCAACAAAACAAAAATAACAATAATTATATTCACGGAGCCATTATTGCGGGAATGACGTTTAATTTAGAGAATATGACAGGAGTTAAGAGCAAAGACAGTGGATGAAAATACTGTCAGATTATAATAATTACTAACAGAATACAATCGGTTAATTAAAAATTTACAATGAACTAACCAGGTATATGTTCAAGTATATATAAAAAAAAAAAACGAACGTTAATTTATACGTGGACTGAACAACAAGAGTCTTTATACCGAAAAACGCGTTTTTTACCGTTCTTTAACGACCTTTTCTGAATCCTTGTCTTGTTTCATTTTTTTTTTTTAATTTTCACCAAGTGAAAGTCGTGTAAACAGTAAGATGTATAAACATATACATATTAAAAAGTATAGCCACTAGAGTGCTATATACAGTAAGTTAAGTAAGTTAAATACTTGTCCCGCGTTGTTTGTACGCATTATACATTTTATACAGTTCAGGTACGAAATGAGAACAAAAAACGAAATTTGTTTAATTGTAAGTACAATAATATATATATATATATATACAGTGTTCAATCGACAAAATTGTATAGATGTATATAAAAAAAAATGGTTTGAATACCACCACCGATGTTAATTATACTAGTTGTTAAAACTACTCTAAACTTTTTTTTTTGTATCTATGAAATGAATCAATGAAATATTTTTCAAAATTATTCGAGCAGTTTTTAATTATATTAGCCACAACCATACACACATTGCCTTTTAAATGTACAATAAATATATTATGACGTTAATTTCCATTATTTTCAGGCAATGATGCATTTAGGAATATTTCTGATGATAGTTTTAGAGCTCTTCTATCTTAATTTTTGAAAATGTTTATTGAATTTATAAACAGTTTCGTGTCCTGCAGCTGTTAACTTACAATAATTTTGGTGCCCAAAATATATCAATCGAATATATTAATGTATTAGTTGAGTACTGAGTATACAATATAAATCGTAAAAACGATTTTATATAGGTACTATTATATAACATACGGATGCTTATAACTATTAAGTATATTGCATTATATAATATAGTAAGAATTCGGGATACAGTGAGACACGGGGAACGATGAAACAAGATTTATATTTTCTCCTAATTGA
Organism: Aphis craccivora; assembly: GCA_009835225.1. Classification (NCBI taxonomy): domain Eukaryota; kingdom Metazoa; phylum Arthropoda; class Insecta; order Hemiptera; family Aphididae; genus Aphis; species Aphis craccivora. The sequence goes on along the minus strand of VUJU01000138.1, from coordinate 47,103 downwards.
ATATAATATATTGATATAATAACAATAAAATTAATTAATTTAAATGATAAGTATTATAAATATTTAAATTTAGTGATGAAGTTACAATAACTTGATAACGTGTTATCAGCGTTTTATATTTACGTCTATTGTCTGAAAATTTCTTTATTTTTTTATTTTTAAATTTTTTTTTTTTTGAACATAGCTAGATTTGTAAATTCGACATTATTATAAAAATCACATATTATTACATATTTTTAAGTATTTAGTTATATTTTACAATGCAAATTAATATATTATTTGATGACTTAAATTTATAAAATACGTTAAGGGACACCGTAAAACGGGGTACAGTAAGACAGTCGATCACACAAATTATGTTCTTATTTACAGTACCTTAAATACATTTTGAATTATATATAACTCACTTATTTATAAAAAAAAACTATATAACAATGTAGGTATCTTATAGTTAAATTAAATACAAATTGTGTGGAAAAATTAATATATCAATGTAAAATAAAATATGTAACTCTAGACATTATATTTTTTATATTTTATTGCCAACAGTCGTGGTTAGAAATTGTAAAAAAAGCATACGTATTAGGATCCTTCAGTGAATTGGGTTAGGTGGATATTTATCTTATTTCATATTTAAATATATTTTGTATGTATCTCGCTGTGTACAGGGTTGGGACACAGGGAGACAACAATTTGAAATTAACTATTTTAGTAATGTCTTAAAATATATTTTATTTATGAGTAGGTACCTAATGTTATTAAGTACACGATTTAAATGCATGATACAATTGTTAAAATCAATCGACAATCATACATACACCAGATTATAAAAAATGAATATTTTTAATATCATGGGGAAAAAAAAAGTGTCACTGTTTTCCGGTCTCCCTACTATAAAATATGAAAATTATTTTTAACTATAAGATTATTTGTAGTAAAAACAACTATAGATAAAAATAATTTCGTTATTGTAAATTTCTAACTCATTTTCAATATTGTGTTAAAAAAAAATGTGAGCATTGTCTATCAATATTAGACATTAAATTAATTTATTAGTCATAGCTGTAAATATATTAGAAATAGAAAAATATTTGCTTTTACAGTATTGCCTATATTATTTGATAATGCCTGAATACTGATGATATAGTGAATTTTTATTTAAGAACCAATTATATTGGCTATGCATTTACGTTACTACCTAAATTACATTATTGACGGTAACTTTATATTATATATAGATAATATTTAAGAAATCGGCAGTTGACAGAGTATAGATTACAATATTATTATTATTATTATTATGTCTGTGTAGTATAATCGATTTATTCAATTTTCATGTCTGTCGTCCGTTTTTCACCACCGATAAACGGAAACAATCGATACTCTTTGTAGCAGAAGATATCTAATGTAATAATATTATGATACTAAACGAGTGCTACTAAATAGTGAGTTTGTATTTTTCTCATTAATTTAAACATTTATTGAATCAGTTATTCTAATTGAAATTAATAATATAATTGTCAAAAAATAAATTGATTTTGATTTTCATCACCAATACCTGAGCATAATACATCAAATGTGACACACGACTGATACAGTAAATGTATAAATGTATATATTATATATAAATAGAATAACTCTAGTATTTTAGTATTTTAGTAATTTATAAGGAAAATGAAGTTAAAAACGTTAAATTAATGAATTTCGCCATAAAATATCCCATGATTAGTTTATTAAACAAAATCAAATATCATTATTGTAGTTTTTGGAATAAAATGATACATTTTTTTTTTTTTTTTAAAGCATTACAATGCAATTGTTCTATTTTTCCGTTGTTTTGCTTTTTTCTCAGAAATAACAATTTACACTATAACGCCAAGCGCTTGTTCCATTGTTGTTATCGATAATATATTATATGCATGATAGAACCAACACAATATTAGAGTTTTATCAGTTTCACAGACAGTAATATTGAATAAAATAAAATATTAATCACCATTTTATATGTATTTGCTATAAACTGTTAAGTATAAATAATAGATATACAATTACAAATAAATTGATCATTATACAGTTTTGGATGGCTACATGGCCTACTATTAGGTTTATATTTCCTTAAGAGGTGGTGAGTATTGTAACTTAAATTTTAAATTATATTGATCTACCAAATTTTGCAGTGTTTTTTGTATTTTTTAATTTCTCTCTCTCTCTTTCCGTGTTTAAGATCGCAATAGAATTAAGTTTGTTTCCCTAACGAATGTTATTCATCATCTATTCTACCTAACTACATAAAGAATATGACGTCTTTACATATAAATGAAATTGTATTGTTCGAAAGATTAATATTTTGTTAGACCTCTTGATTTTCATTGTGTATTGAGACCACGTTTGCTGTTGAAGATTAGTCTGCTAAAGTTTTTCAAAAGTATAGTTCCCGATCATAGTAAAAGTCATGAGGGTCTTAAATGTATTTTCTGATTAAATAAAGCTCGCACAGTATTCTATTTATGATAAACCGAGTATAAGCCTATCTTTATAACTTGTAATAAAAATCAAAAATGCGTCTAAAATTAAGATAACCACAAAATCGTCATAATAATTTCAATGGAAATTATTTTATCGTTGATAATTTATGATTATTCTATCAGTACTAAAATATTAATTCTAAGATTATATATATTATCACTAAACAAGTAAAATATTATAATACTAACCTCATTAGTTGATTAAAAATAAATATTGCGCTTATTTTTAGTGTTCTAGTTAAATAAACAGTATTTTGGATTATTTATTAATATCATAGTACATCCATTAAAACATAATATTATTTTAATTACATTAGCGTTCAATATTTTTGTTAGTGTTTTTTTTTTAAACCGATCACTATCTCACTCCACGCTACACAAAATGAACACCGCTTAAGGCCTACTATTTAACTCGCTGTATAATTCGACACAACAAAAATTAGTGAATAACAGTAATATAATACTGAGTAAATACTCAGTTTATATACGACAGGTTAGGTTATATATATATTAACATTGTTGTACACATGAGGGCTATCATAAACAAATAAATTAATAAAACAAAATATATTAAGGCCATAAGCTAATAAATATGAAATATGGAAGTGACGAGAGACATATATTGAAAAAATCGGATAAATCATACATTTTACATACGATCTATGTTTGTTTTACGATATGTATATCGTAGATAGGTATGTCACGAAAAACGAAAATATCATTTTTTAGAAATTAACAATAATATAATATTATATCCACAGAATAAACAGATGTATAAAATATATAAGTACATTTTTTTTTATATAGCTGCGCATGTTGCATACATCATAATATGTTTATCAATATATTATAAATACCATTGTTGTAAAATATGCAATAGCTATAGGTATGTTCTATTTTCAGAATAATAATTATAATAAAAATTAATAGGTAGTTGATTATACAAAGTATGTGTATTTTGATGTTTATAAAATAAACTGATGTCTTAATTTAAATGGAAATATATCTGTTTTTTTTATGTTCTGACTGTAAAAACCAAGAATACTATCAGTTTTGTTGTTAACATAAAGTATTCTGTACTGTTTTGTACTGAAGCAATTTAAGACTTTCTTATTCTACAAAAAAAGTCGTTGATTAAAATTACCGTTAAAAGATTTTTACTATTGCATTAAACTATTACAAGTTTTAAAAGAGTTTGTATTGTAATTAACCACCACTTTTTTTTTTTTTTTTGTTTCGAGCTAAATAATCAAGTGCAAGCGGTAAAATCCCTTTTATTCTTTAATACTTGCATTTTATAGACTTATAGTTTTAATGAAGAATCAAGAAACATGAACATTTTTTTAACTATGAATATTAAGAATTTTTTCAACTTTAATACACTACTAATTTTTTCAAGATTGTATACTAATTAGTCAAGATCGCTTCCATCAAACAATATTTTCTGAAATAATGCAACGATTAAATCTTTAATGTCAGCAATTTACAGTATCCGCAATGTTACTTGACTTTGAACTTAATTGCAACAAACATAATATAGTATATATGGTAATATACTAAAATATATTAGGTCTTAAAAAAAGTAGAATTCGATACACATCAACTAACTCATACGTAGTGCCTCGTACAAGGATTTAGTTAATATATATACTCGTATATCGCTATTCACTAGTATATTGCATATAAGACTTCCTGGATGCTTGATTTTATACCGTTACGATACATTTAAATTATTCATTTTTCTTTTTTGAAATATTAAATATGTTTATACTTCGTGAACAATTTCATATAACTTCAGCGTCTGGTTTGGGTAGGTTTGGATCTTTCCAAGTTAGTAAAGTAGTAACCATAATTCGACTAGATATATCAACTGGATTAAAAATAATAATAATAATAATAAGTACATTCAATAAGTATTTAAAATATTTATAAATCATGCGTCGTGAATAAAATTCAACCAGAATTTACTGTATTAAGCGTATATATCGTTATTAAGGTGTACCTAACCATATTGAAAGTAATCATGAATCTCATGGGAACACGTCGAATTCACATTATTATTTTACTACACCTGAATATACGATGACGTATAAACGATACCTAAAAACTATAACGAAAACAGAGAGGGAAAATAAATCTTCGTTTTTTTTTTTATTTATGGTTTAATTTCCTTTAAAAAAAAAAAATAATAATAATAATAATAAAATAGCGAATAGCACCCGGAAAAGTAGAATTGTATGAGTGTGTATGTGGGTTGCTTGTGCAGGATTCAAGAGCTGAGTAACGGATGTGTAGAGAGGACGGGTAAAAGCACTGGATGTCGTCAGTTCATAAAATATGGTCTGTGTTATTATAACAAATAGTCTTGGACCGAGTGTCAATAATACAGAGATCCGAAAAGCCACCGTCCGTTTCATGATACATAGTTTCGTTCAGGCTCTGCAAGCATTAAGAATAATTTCCCTTTCGTCGTGCATACATAAATTCCGATTTTCGTTCTGTAACGACTATTTTATAGACTTGTTTCCACGGAAAAACACATGCATGATAGATATATGTATAATGTTAAATCAGATGTATGTGTTTATATCTTGTTATGCATGTTATTAATAAATAATATAATAATATGTAATATTTTTTGATAAATAATTGATATTATTATAATAAATCATTAACACGAAATAAAAATGTAGTCAAAGGTAAAATAATGTTTTATTACTTTAATAAAGCAAAATTTTGCTTTTTTGTTCAATTTCCCAAATTAATAGATCATAGTGAATTTTAATTAAACATACAAAACTATCTGAAAAATAAATATAAAGAGTGGAATTATCATGTTTTAAAAGTCAAAGATAAGTTCATATATAAAGTCTTAATCAATTAACCAAATTGAAAGAGGTCAAAAGGTATATCCAACCATCGATAAATTGATTAATTGAATGCAGACTTAGGATTTGTATCAATATATGGATAATCGAAAATAATAAAGAAACTTTGTAACATGTAATTTTATACAAAAAAAAAAATAAATAAAAATATAAAGTAAACGGAATTAATTCGAAAGTTTAAATTGAAATTTGCCACCAAAAAACAACAAATTATTTGGGGGAGGAATTTTATACTCTTGAGAAATCATGTTTCGTAATGAATGGTTTTTAATGATTGTTAAATCCAAAAATGCACAAAGAAATTCTACGTCAACTCTTGTAATTTTGGTTTGTTCTAATTAAAACTTAACATAAAAAAAAAGAAAAAACGATGATATAAACATTTTCATTAAAGGACCTAAAAGTTCTAAAGATACTACATCACTTTTTATTCTCGATCATTTTTTTATTTCCTTCGAATTTAAATTTTAGTAAGATTACACCATGACCATTTTCTAAGTAATTTTTATAGGAATCATTCATTTTAAAAATATATCAAAGTATATTTTTTATAAATTTAAACCTCTTATTACGACTGTCTGTCACAATTTCAATGTATTAATCATAGAAATGTGATACTAAAACTTGTTATTTTTTAATAATATAGCGTTATAACTTTTATTTTTTATTTTCAAGAATAATATAATAATTTATTTTTTATTGAATATTTCAATTATGTTTTATTTAATTATTCCAAATATGTGTATATTAATTATACTATATTGAATACAATTTTTTCAGTGTGGCATGTGTTAAAAAATAAATTTATCAGTATCAGATTTATATAAGACGAACATGTTCTTCTTGAACAATTTTGCATAATTAGGAGCAAGTAGAGTTTACATTACGGTATCTATAAACCTTATACACCCAAAACTCCACCACAATGTCATCGATGCCTGTCCTTTGGGCACATTCAGGGTTATCGCAATCAAATTCCTCGATATATCATATGTGTGGAAAAACACAGATCTAGCAGAGTTATGCAATTTTCCAACAGACTCTCCTGCTAGGTGTGCACTATGCACCCAGCGAATTATTAAAACTATGACAAAAACGTATCTCTCTTATTCCCAAAATTAGTGATAATTTTTTTTTTTTGAAAACTGTTGGAAAATGTTTACTTTTGACCTCTATAATGTACCAAGGATATTCACTTTTCCATCGGAAAAACCACCCTCGAAATTTGAAATTGAAGCATTATTTCAACAATGTATGCTATACATTTATCACTTTGTTCAGAATCTAAAAACCATTCAAATTAAAATTATGTTTTTAAATTTAAATTAATTGTTCAATCACCCCCCCCCCCAAAGGTTTATGGTACAGCTGAAAAGTACAGGGTGCATATAGGTGTAATGAGCATACAATATTCAGCCCCTCCCCCCGTAATTTCATCAATCTTCCGCTTATGGGTGAATGGCTTGGAAATGCATTTCCAAATGTACAATAATTTAGGTATGAATCAGAAACACGGATATTGACTAGAATAATATAATTGAATAGAAATATAATTTATGTATGTTGATAAAGTTAAAAAGAGGAAATTATAAGTAGAATGGTAGAATAATTGATCAAATATTAATTTTCAAAATAAAAGATAATCACGAGAGAACGGTACATTCAAAACAGTAAAGTTTTTATTTTGAGGAATTTGTCTTGAGCCAAAAAAATCCTTTAAGAGTATATTGTAACTAACATAAAACTTTAATCGAGAAATAGATAAATAAATATTCTTGTCACTTCAACAGAAAATAATGTTAAACATTGGTTCAACCGTTTATATGAATATTTGACACGCATACTACACCTAGAAAATTAGTAATAGCTAGTTATCAATATTACATGGTAAATCATAATTATTATATTTAAATTTGTTTAGATTCAACCACAAAGACACATACTTAAAATTTTAATAGATTTTTAAATATTTAAATAAGAAATAGAGAGGAATAGTGGAGTAAGATAAAATTAACCGAATTAATTTAGCATACTTTTTCTATTATAAATACATGCATGTAATTGTAATAACTCGAAACTACCATTGTATGATTTTATCAAAATAAAAGCTTTGCAAAATGTTTTAATATTTTATTTTTGTGTTTTAATTATTTTAATTTCTTATTATGCGCGTACCTACCCAGATTGAATAATCTTCAGCAATACATGCTTATAAGTTTAATGATCCTAATGCATTATACTAATAAATAAATATGTGTGTTAGATTACATTTTCCAATAATGGTAAGTATGTATGCTTTTCTTGAAGAGATAGTCTACGTTACTTCGTTTAAGTCACGTTGACATGATTCTCACAATGCTGTGGTTTTATGATTTTCTCATTTATTGTAGTTACTCGTTAGAATAAAAACCTAATTATTGACACAGAAATTATAGATTATTATAATAAAACTATTGATATAATATTATGTAATATGCATATTATGCGAAAATGATTTTTAAATACAATAAAAAAAAAAAAAAAAAAATTAAAGAAATGTAAAATAAAAGTTTTTAAGTAGAATTTTTTGACATATAGATATCAGATTCTACATTTTAAAATGAGCTAAAAAAATACTATAGGTCATAGATATTGATTATTTTTTTTGTATATCTACTTGTAAAACAATTTTGATTACTTACTGTTTTGATCTATAGTGACTGCATCAACATGATCACTGACATCGAACTCCTTTCCATTATTTCTTATCTATTATAGTAATATGCGATAGTATAATCCAGTTGTTAAACCAAGATTTTACTTGATAGAAGGATAACTCTGATAATTTGTCGTTTATATTACAAACTCCATTAGTTATTGTGATATGCTGATTATGTGAATGTATAACATTTTAGATGTTTTTAGCAACATTCATACAAATTACATTATTGTTACGTTGTGTACTTCTATGATTATTTTCTTGTGAATATTTATTAGGTCTGTGATTTTTATCCAATCTATTCACTCCTATTTAGAATTAGTTTGATAAGCCTACTGGGAAAACGTGTCTACGACAGGGTTTTCAGATTTTCTTGATAAATGCATTAATAGAAGTAAAAAATGTTGTGTTCATTGTAATACGTATATAAATATTAAATATTTATTTTAAATATTTCTGTTGAAATATATATATAAAGTTTTATAAGTCTTAAAATGTTGACAAATTCTAAAATGTGTAATTTACTTTATTATTAAGTAAGTATAAATATTATTTAGATATTATAATCACTTGAAATAATAACGATTCATTTCTTACCCGTTTTAAATTCGAATGTGTCAATATAATCACGTATTGACATATTAACATACCTTGATTATGTTCCTTAACCTAAGTCATAAATGTACATACAGTTAAAAAATAAAATAAAACAATTTGCGTTTTGAAATGAACTTTAGCGTAACATGTTTAACTATGTGGTGGATTGGAAAGTGTTATTTTAATAGATTTAGATTTTCATTGGTAGCAAACAATATTATTCATCTTTATGTTCATAAATTATTTGTATTATTATCTGTGTTAAATATCAAAATACATAATTTAATCTTTACACATTTTTATATCAGCTACTTTATACATACAATTATTCAAAATTTGATCTACATTATTATGTTCTAGACACGAGAATATTGAAAATATGAGAAAATTTCGAGAGCTTTGAAGTTCAAGCCATTAGAAACGACGAAGAAAAGTAAAGTACTTTTAAATTACAATGAAACGTGACAAGTTTGTTATGTTTAAGTTGAAGTGTTTTCAATCATTCAAGTAGGTACACATATACTTAAACATGAATCATACATGCATATTAATATACAGTGGAACCTCGATAACTCTAACCGCTGTAAGTCTAATTTCGATAACTCGAATTTTTTTCACCCCCAACCGATTCGAATTATCAAGGTATCATTGTATATGCATAATATGAATTGCAAAATGCATATGTAGTGTAAACGTGTCCCTAATGTATGTTGCTACATATTTGTATATGATTTGTTTATTTAATCAGTAATTTTTATAGTTTTCATTAAATTGTGCTTATTATATAGTAGCTATTTTTGTAAATTTTGTCTAGTTACATCATGTATGATAAATATAAAACATAGTTAAAAATTATCCTTTTTATTTTTGTTAACGAGCAAGACTGATTCCAATATATTTTAAATATATTATGACTCGAAATAATATTTTTATTTGGTTATAGAAAAAAAAATTTAACCATCCAATATCCATCAAACATATTGTATTCATGAAATGTAGACACACGAGTAGTTTAGAAAAAAAATAAGATATACTAGATATATTTTTGTCTCATTTATTTCCAACTAAGAAACTACATAAAAAAAATTAATATTAAATTTAAATAATTATATTTGTACAAATTAATTTGAATATAAATTTAAGCCACTCGTCCAATTATTAAGACTTTTGAGCTAATAATAATAATAATAATAATATAAATATAATATGTATTAGGTTTCGTTAATGTATTTTTGTAATTAAAGAACAATTAACAATAGGTATACATAATATATTAACAAAATGTAAAAAGTCTGTTTCGATATATTTATTTCATTTATAATTAATTGTAATGATTATACTATTAAATACCTATATTAATATATTATTCAACAACTTATTAAATAAACAAAATTATCTACTTACTAGTTTCAGTCTAATTTTATGACTTTGGATACTTAACATCCTAATAATTTAGGATAATTATTTATTTTACAATGTTAATAGTATTTAACTACTAATGGTAGTATTAATGGTATATAATAGTTCATAAAAATTATTTTTTAATTTAAAATACTTTAAATACATTTTATGAATCTAAATATGAAATATTCTTTCTTAATATTTCTCAAAAATATTAATATCCACATTTATTGTTAAAATTCATTTTATTTACTTTTGAATTTCACAATCAATGTAGTATTACAATAATATTGCATCTTTTTACCATCTACATATTTGAAATAAATACAATTTATATTTTCAATAAAGGCAGAAGGTTTGAACTTTATGTTCAATATTGTATTTATTAAATCTTATAGTTAGCTATAATATCTTATAGCTGTGACTCTATTATATGTAACTACATGGTTTCTAAAAGCGGATATTTTATGAAAGTACATTTACGTGATGTTTCATAATCCACTTCGTTTATATTAGGTTCGAGTATAATACATACATCAAAAGTAGAAAAATAATTTTTAAGTCATTATATTATCATATATTTTTTTTTATTATTTATATTAATTTCCTATATATTTTCAGCCGGATATTAATGTGGTTAAAAATAAAAATATCAACGATTTTTTTTTTTAATTTAACACACTAAAGTAATTTGCTATTTTTAATTTAAAAATTAAAAACCAATATTATGTAAGTATATAATAGCTTAACATAAACCAATCACATTACTAAACCAAAATCAATATTTTTCAACAATTGTTGTTATGAAATAATAACAATTTAATCATTTTTACAAGCATATGAAAATACAAAATATTTTAATTATTTTAATATTGTTATATTTTAAGTTTTTACTTAAGTTATTTTAGTCATTAAAAAAAATAGATACAATAACGGGAGTCTGATGTTTTTAATTTATAAGTTGATAATACTCCTATAGTTAATTAATTACGTTGTTTCAACGGTGCTTATACAATATCTATCTAACTAATTATTTTTGATCGAATTAGGGAAATTACCTGTAATAGACATACTTAGGAGTGGTTACAATCCATTATATTTTACTTTTAATAATTTTTTTATTCATTAATCACTAATATTTATTTAGCTTTATCAATTTTAGAAAGGATTTGATTTTTTTTGGAAGATTTCAACATGTATAGCCTGAAGATTATGTAGACGAATATTTCAAAAGTGTAAATGTGTGAGCGTCTTTGGTTTAAATCCTAAAATCAGTGGCGAGGACATGATTTAAAGTTGTGAATGTATAAGAGTTCTATAAAACTATTTACTAAGTCTCGGTGAATGTTGTTCGGCTGCCATTATAAAACAATTTTTTTGAGGAGAGTGATAATCATTTAACCACTAAAACTAACATTTTATTGCTAAAATCGATAAATCTTCTCACATATTTTAAATAATATATTAGAATATTTATTCATAGATAACCTAAGTCAAGTGTATTGATAATATAATATGTTAAAAATAGGTGCACTGTTGTTGAGCAAACTTTGTTCTTGCCGTTCATGCCGTTAGGGAAATATTATTTTGCTTGTTTTTTTTTTTTTTTCAATGCATTAGTCAATGGTACAAACATAATAAAAAAGTCAAATATAATATGTTGTTAAAGGTTGAACCATAAATTCAGTTGTTGAATTTTCTTTTTTAGACAAATAATGGGAATTTCACAACTTTGACATCCACCCAAAGCATAATCATTATACCATTCCAGTTTCCGTAACTATTATATAATAAAATATGTTACGTCGAACTTTTAAAGCACGTTAATGTCTCTAACTAACTAACAATTTATTTTATATTTAAAGTGTACCATGGTATTTTAACAAATATATATTTCGAATTAAATTCTTAAAATTACGTTTACGAAACCAATAATTAGGTATTACTAAATATTTACATTTCTGGTAAATTGAATTAGCATTATATTATATATAATTAACATGTAATTCTATATATTTATTTTAGCAACTGATCTCTAGGCCACACGTCATATTTATGTACATTATTTATTTATTGGTTGGATTAGTATTTGAAAAAAATACTCTAAATAAAAATAAATATTTTAAGTATTCGTGTTTTAAAAATATACTTTTAGCTAGATTATATTTTGTTTTAGCATTTTTTAATTAACTTAAAACTATAATATAGTTTTATTACCAATCTATATAGTGTTTAATATTAAAATAAAACTTATTTGTTCTTTAAACTATACCTACATGAAATATGAAATTAATAACTATAGTTAAATTTTACCAATCACTTTGATCTAATTAATTGATTGATTTTTTAATCAAAATATTCAGTAATCACACAGTTTTTCATGTTGTAACTTTTTGTTGATAAATAGCTAAAATAAGTAACGAATTCCAAGGTGTTTTAGATGTATCTTTTTTTTTTATGAAAAATACTTTTTGTAATATTTTATTATAAATGTACATTTTTGATATATAGTTTATTATAAAATAAAACAATTTTATGTCTTAAATAAAGGAAAGATTTTTTTCCTTAAATCATTTTTAAGTCCCTACGCAGCATTTGAATTAGTTGTTTTCTTATTAAAAGATTCTTTGAAAACTAATATCCAATATTTTTATGATGATGACTCATTCAGTAAAGTTTAAATTTCTTATTTATTAATTACCCATTAAAACTATATTATACATATATTTTGCAAATGTAAATATACTCTGAACTAATTTTTATGAAAGCCCGAGATTATTGTAAAATTAAATCATATTTGAATATTTTAAAATACTAGATTAAAAGTATCTAAAACTTTTTTGAAACATTGATGTGAAGAGAAAATAAATTCGTTAAGAAAATTAAAATACAAAATTCTACATAATATATATCAGATTATAATTTATTAACTAAAAAATCTAACCTTACATAAATATACCTAACGATGTTGGCAACGCCTAGTGACCGGACAACGAGTGTTATTTTTCAAATTACATAGTTTTGTAGTCCATCATAAGGTATAATAATATAATGTTACATTTATACCTATAGCTGGGCGATACCGCAACCATTTATATAAGGTCGTTCCACATATTATATTGGAGAAGTGTATTGGTTTGAGATGCTAGTGTATAAATAGAACTCAACGTTATGTAGATAAGTATTTCCGTGGAATTTAGTAGAGACAATAATTATTTAAAAAAGATAAGTGAATACAAGTATATCAATTATTTTGATGTGTAGTTTCGGTATGTCAAACATTTATGTAAATTAAGTTCGGCACTGAATAAAGTCGTAATATTGAAAATAATTAATCCATTTAAATCCAATTAAAAAATAATTAACTAATAAACATTAATTGATTTTTATGTAGTCCTAAACGTAAATGCTTATTAATATAGTTTATTTTAATTTCTATCATAAAGAATTAAAATAATTAATTATAACAGAAAAATAAAAGTATCTGTCCAGGATGAATATTGTTTTTTCAAGATATCTGTGATTATATTGAATACTTATCGGAACCGAAAATAATTACATTTACATTTTTAAAGTAAAAAAAATAACTAATATTTTTTTGTTATAGATACTGATTGGTGGATAACTTAAATTGTATTTTATAATTGCAATAACTCTAAATTGAAAATATCGTGTGTCAAGATAATGGTGTAAATAATTTTATTATTAATAAAATGTCATTATTCACACTTATTGTATGTTGAAATAGTACATCCCAATACAAAATAATATTTAATTTCACTGGATCATAAATACAATATTTAAATCTAAATTAGATAATCGTTCAATGATTATTCAAAAATAATATGAAAATATCAAATAAATTGTTTTTTATACATTGATTCGTACATATTAGTCTGATTATGATTTTTACTTAATTTGTGTATTTTTCATGACGTTTGTGTAATAGCAATATATATAATAATATACATATATATATATGACTACGATATCATACACACGTCTTGTTTCACACGAATTAAATAATGTTTTTGATGTTTATTATTGACGATGAATTTTGGTCTTCTCCTAAATTTATACAGTCACAATAGTCACATATATCACTAGTGTCAATAACTCGAATGACTGATTAGTAAAACATCGGATTTTCCTGGTACAAATTCAAATTATGAAAATCAGTAACCACACTATTGTAATTATTATTCTTTTTAACATGAATTTATTAATATGTACCTTGTACCTAGTAGTGTCTAGGGTAAAATTTATAATTTACAAAGTATACTCAAATAATTTTGATAAACAAGTAATAAAACAAATATTAAAAATTAATTATATTTACCAGGTGATCCGTTCAACGTAAGATACCTACTTATTATTTTAAAAACTATCAAATTTTGGACGATTATAATATGATTTATTAGTATTTAGAGTACCTATATACAAGACGAGAAGATGTGTACAGGGATACCGCACAAAGTGTTTGACCACTACTTAACTAGTTTAAACTTAAAAGCTAATAAAAAATTATCTGAAATTTAATTTTTATCCATCAAAATAATCGAATTAAATCAAATAGTATTCTTAAACTATAATTATTTTTCAAAAACGTTATTTTGTAACGGCTTAAAATTATGTAAATGAAATATTCTAAAAAATAATGGTTTCTTCTGAACTAACGAGTACGTTACATAAAATAATCCAACCTATAAGTACAAGAATTGGTTGATTATATTAGATAGTAAGTAATTTTTGTCAATCAGAAACATCTATAAAATATATCAAGCCAAGTATAATACACTAATGTAAGCAATAATTAAATTTCAATTAAATTCGATAATTTTCCAAAGATATCTGAATAAATTGGCGGTATCACATTTTAGACATTCGATAACAATCACGTTTCAAAGGAAAATTCGAATAAAAGTCAATTTGACCTATAAAAAAAGAAGTAACGTAGACGGAATGTGATCCTGGCTAGCAATGCTGGGAGAAATGTATACATATATCACACATATTATTAATAACAACAACAATAATAATAATATTAATGATAATTTTAAATAATTTAAATTTTGTTAACTTATAAGTTAAATTATTTTCATCTTTATAAATTCTATTTGTATGCATATTATATCTTGGAATAAACCCAAATAGTACAAAGTAGTTTTTGTGACTAACGACAAAGAATAATATTAAAAAGGCTAATCGGGACCAAAGGTTTAGATCTGAAACGATCTAGAATTTATTAAAAACAAGTCTTTCAACACACAGTGCAAAAACACGTGGTGTGACAATGGGTGATCGGATATTATTTAACAATATCAGTTTAGCTCCATAAGAGCAACTACAAGCTTGCACTTAAAAAATAACATCAATTTAGTAGCGAACAATATAATACGAATTCTTTATTTTATTATTATTACGTGCAGCTATTATGTAACTTATTATTATTTTTAATAATAGTTAAAAAAAAAAAAAAAAAACGAATAAAAGATGTATTATAACGTTAACTAGATTTAAAATTCGTTTGGAATAATAATAATAATAATAATATTAATAATAAAAAAAAAACACACCATCATAAAAACGAGGAAAAATCTAAGAAAAATAGTTGTACTTCCTAACTCCTAACCTCCCTTCCCTCCATGTAATATTTTTCACCAATATTGGACAGCGGACTATGAATTATTAATGATTTTTTGCTTTGCCAATTTCTTGACGGATGTATGAGGGCTTGGTTTTACAGCGCAGGTTCGGAGCTCGTCTGGAAATTAGACTTTCGAAGGGGAAATATTTCATATTTTCGTAACACAGAAAGAGATATATTATATTTTCTCGTAAGCTCAGACCTAACGACTTATTCAATTCAGATACAAGCACGTGATGTTTTTGAAAACTGACGTGACTAACAAGTTGCAATTAATATTAAATTCAAACGAATAAATTATAATATCGTCCAGGCTATATGATGTTCGATTAAAACGAACTTGGTTGTTTTGTAAAGTACGTATAAAAGTTCATTTGTTGTTTAAATTTTAATAGCTAGTTTACTAATGAAATATTGAAGAATAAACAAATCATATTATTTAATAAACGTAAATATTTCATGTTAGAAGTGATTTATGTCTTTTAAATATATATTTAAAAAATGAAAGTTAGAACAATTTATATGAATCACACCTGCTTCCCATATACATTAAATAATTTTAAATAGTATACGCTATCGTTTATTTTGCACTTTATAAATCAATCAAATATACTTAGTTTTTATAAAAATAAAATAATGTTGTATAAATATTGTTAAATTGGTTATAAATACTATAATTAATAAACTACAAATTAAAAATAAGTTAAAAGTAGTGATGATTATCATATTGATCTTTACTAAAATATGATTATATTTAAAATTTTTATATACCTATTTTATACCCAATGCTAAAAATGTTTTTATTTTAATTATTTAATGAGATTATAATATGGATATTATAATATCTTGATAATTAATAGGAACATATTAATGTGCTAAAATTGGTATATTTTTAAAACATTTTTACTCTTTAAACGTTTTATTTAGGGTGAAAATAATTAATTCTATCGTTTGTATTTGAATAGATTCGGAATAAATAAATAAATATTATGCAGATATCAATTTATAATATCAATTTGAAATTGAACTAAGTCCTGAAAGGTTAATTTATTTAATTAACTTAATTTCCAGTTATATGTTAATTTTAATTATATTTTAAATAGTATTATGCAAATTTAGTAGAGATTCAACTACATCGTTTAATATAAAGGTATATTTTTTCTTTTTTACAGCCTTGATCGAATAGAGAAATTTTAGTATAATGAACGTTCTAAAATATCAGAATATTGTGTAGTTTTTACTGAATAATTTATTTAACAAAATCTAATTTTCAATTAGTTAGTGAAGATCAATATATTCGATTTTAAGTTTTCTAATTAAATCAGCCTCAATAATACGACTATTTGATGATTCTGATAGATTCGTATCACGCCTGAATTTGACATTGAGTTCTGAAAACAGCTTTTTGTTTAATTTAGCTAGGGGATAACGTTTGATAATTATATTGAAAAGGATGCCTACTAATGACTTTGTTTTATTGTTGGTTTCAAGCAGATAAGAGATATTTATCTGTGGTTGTGAAGTTTAAGAAATATATTATTATTATTACATAGTTTTATGATTAGATAAGTAGCAACATAAACTATTAAAAAGTCCGACAAAAATAAAATAAAATAATTATAGTCAAAAATTCTACACATTTTTATTAGAAAATGCCAATATGTATGTATATTTTGTTTTTAAATTTATTTCTCTGTTTTTATAATCATTGCAAGTTTATTTGGTTAATATGTATGTAATATTACACGAATAATAATCATTGGTCATTGCTGATTGTTCAAATAATGAAGTTAAAATTATAATTCAAAGATTTTCACTGAATTACCTGATTAGAGCACGATTGTACCAGAGACGTTTGGTTCACATATAAAAATGCAATCCCCGTCTAAATCAATTTTTTATTCGTAAATTTTACTTCTAATTAATTACTATAGACTCCGCTTAGACGTTCAGTTAAACTGTGCAAACTAGTTTTTGAACTTATTTTTAGATTATGTGCAGAACATTAATATTTATAACTGATAAATGAACAAAAACCCACTGTTGCATTATAAATATAAATAATTATGTTCAATAGATATCTGTATATCTAGGAGTAATCATTTATAACACATAATATTATGACACTGGGCGGTATGATAATACTATAATATTATTTTTTTAATCTTTAAGACGAAGTTATCTTATAAACTATTATAAAAAAAAAATAATAATAATAATAACAATAATAAAATTAGTAGCATAATTTTTAACCATGTCAACGACAGTTGTAAATTAAATGAGAAGGAATATTCTGTCCAAACGGGCTGTATTTTATAAAAGTTGATCTGATCGAATCCTGTAAAATTACGTACTTCTATCAGATTCCAAAATCTGAAATTGTAAATGAGTTTTAATATGATAATACGATAGAGATATGATTTATCCACAAAGTAATTTAAATTGTTTATTATCAAACAGTTTGTAAACATAGATATAGGTAACACTTTTTTTGTATAAATACATCGACATGTGTAAGGATATAACACAGTAGTTGTCAAATTTCGTTATAGTCATAATTAAGTTCAAGACATTCTTTGATACATGATAAGTATTTTTGAACTACATATTGTGTTAATGCTGTTAAATTCTACGAAACATTA
The DNA here is from genome assembly GCA_009835225.1 of Aphis craccivora. NCBI lineage: Eukaryota > Metazoa > Arthropoda > Insecta > Hemiptera > Aphididae > Aphis > Aphis craccivora. The sequence goes on along the minus strand of VUJU01000138.1, from coordinate 28,705 downwards.
TATCCACCGACTTAACGTTTAATGCACACGTTACTATAATTTACAGCGAGAAGGTGAAGAAAGTGGGCTTTTAAAATGTAATGTTGTTGTGAGTTGGGTAATCCTATTTGTCTTGAAAGTATTGAACATCGCGCGTTCATAAAATGTGTTGTTGAATATGGATATGTTATCTTACAAAAACCAGATTGAGGGTTAAAATAAGCTTGCATAATAATAAATTTGATTTTTTTATATATTTAAGTACAGAATTTTCGATCAAATAAATGTAAGAAGCAGTTTTTTGACGACTAGGTAGGAAGTGATTTTTATACATAAGTAATAAGTGTATATTATACCAACAATAGTTAAACGCTTTTAATAATCGATGACAATATGACATAGAATTTACCTAATCATTTAAAGTGGCCAAACGTAATAATGGTTAGAATATAACCGGCATGGATGATGGAATTCGATGACTGATATTTAATGTTAGTGGGTACATGTATATCAAATTAAGTAAATGGACCACCACTAATTCGTTGAATACCACGAATACCACAGCCTATCGTTATATTTCCCTACGAATGATGTTAATACTAAACTAATACAATATTATATTCGCGATCTACATAATATTGTTGTTATATCATTAATATGACTACCTACTCTATTAGCTTAAAATATGTATTTATTTTAAACTATTATGAATCGTCAAGAAACTATTTTCAATTTTACATAATTTTTAAATTAATCATTGGTATAATATTTATAGTTTTTCTAAATGACAAATTAACCGGATACGTTTTATTTCTAATAGTTTATCAAAATATAGATATTATTTTTAAATATAATTAAACGTTATTTAAAAGTTTAAATCTTCTAATTCAGTATTATAAATATATTTTAAAAAGTACATTAAAAAGTATACAGGTGTTACGTTTTTATAATTATTTTAATTTTTGATTAATCAAAACCAATATCAAAGAATATTACTAAAATATAACTTATTCTCATCCAAGTTTCAAAAACAGTTGTAATATTTTATTCTGATAAAGACGACATTGTAAACTAAAATAAGTTTCAATGGGACTCTTGAAAAATTCAAAAGCTTCCAACAACCAAAAAATGTATAACATTTGATGTTTACACACATTGTACTTATATATATATTATATTTACCCGAAGTTTATGTTTCTCATTTGCTAGGTATGTCAAAATTATAGTTTTGATAAGATATGGAGAGCACGCGACATCCCTGCACACAAGAACTTTTACTGATTCACATCTTTACAAATTAGTATAATTCATATGCATCCCAGTTTTGTAAATGCAGTTTATCAGCATTGAAACTTCAACGATAGGCCCTATCGTTAAATTCAAGAAATACTTATGCACATATGAGTTTCACGCACGACGACTAAATAAATAAAACGTGTCTGATGGAAATGGAATTACTCATTTTCTACCGTACATTATATTGTGTTAAATACACTAATTTACAGCAACCGACGTTTTTCGTTCTACCGATTTCTTTCATACAAATTCGTGGTATCTACACGTTTTGTGGGTAGTAAAATGTAGAAAAAAAAAAGAAAGATAAGTCTCTGTTATCTTTAAGGTGAAGTATCTGCGTAAATTGTTGACAAAACTAAAGGACGCCCATGGTTTGTTAAAATCAGTTGTAGACACAATTATAACATCATAACAAATCCAAATAATCAATATTTTGAGGAGAGAACTTTATCAGAGATGCTTTCTTAGAACTAAAAGATGATATTGCATATTGAAAAAGTTATTTATTTTCAAAGTGAATATATATATTATTTGATATAATCTAATAATAAAAAAAATCAATACTTATCACCTTATGTTCTCATTAATTTCAAAGTACTATATCACTCTAATCGTTTACATGCTGTGGTCCATGTGTCTATTGTGCAGCCAACTATTTAAATTAAAAATGCAATCTATCGTTTAATGCGCGATCTTCATATCATTTTAATTTATAAATATATATTTACCTAGTATGTATATTGTATATTAATTAGATGTTCACAATAACTCCATTGTTCTTGTGATTTGTTCGTATTTATATACAAAAAATAAAATATGCTATTAGCTTATAGGCTATTTTTGTTATTTCCTTCACTAACCAGTTTTTTTTTTTTATATAAAATCTCATATTTAACTCAAAAAATAATAATGATTTTGATAAAAGTTAAGTGAAGCCGAGGTTCTGAAAGTTAAATTAAATTGGGTAATATAATATTTTAACAAATTAAAAACATCGATCTGAGTGCTACTTATGTGTAACTCCTCAAATAACTCTTCTATAATTTTACCATAGGTACTCTATAAATATAATTATTTATTTTATTTAAAATTCCATTACAATATTGCCCATATGAAATCGTAAGCGCGTGGCTTTCTCTGGTGATTGGATATAGTTATAGCTGGTTCTTCGAGGTCTGGGTTGTGTTCACGGTGGCGTATACTACGCCATGATTATTTTATGGTATGTGGAAACGGGGTGGTGATCCGACCAAAGACGGATAAACGAAATAAAATAAGATAAAAGAAAACAAAAATACAAACGGATATAAAGACGGAGAAAAATACGAATAATTCTCTGCGTCCGGGTGTTTCCGGTCTGCGGAGTAACGGAAAAGGATGTTGCCAATCGGTTTGACACGTATACGCGCACGCACGCACACGCGTCCATGAGTTACTCGAGTCTGACAAATTGGCTTTGCACCGACAACGACGGGGACGACGACGACGAAGTCGACTACGAGCGGAGTGGTGGTTGGGCTCGTGTGTGTGGGGCTCACATCTTCACCCGCACTCACACCAATATTTTCTGTGCAGTTTTCTACTCACACAAACACTCAGTATTCAATCCCCACCCGCGGCCAATCGCGTAATACGCGTAACACACGTGAAAACATGACAGCACGCCGCCATAGACTTACATCACGTAAAACCACCCGTCGTGCGAGCGTAACGTCTCAGTCAATCAGTGTGCGAAAGCCGATACGATGACGGATGGAGACGATCGGTCGCGGGAAAAAGGCGAATTGACGACGACGACGACGACGACGACGACGGTGGGATGGCTATGGCGACGGTACACACCACGGACATCATTGGGTTATAACTGCGTGCGAATATACCATATGGATTCGGGGCTCGAAAATCGTAATTATTTTAAGTTATAACGACCGAGATGGTATAAAGTTTTTGGGTATATACGGCACATATATAAATAGACGGTCACAGCTGCTGTAGTACACGGTTAAAGCGATTGGAATTATTGATGGCGAGCATTAAGAAGATAACGATTGTTATTAATTTTTTTTTTTTTTTGTGAACTAGGGTGTTCAAAATGATATTTAGATTCCGTGATTAATTACATACATTATAGAATAGGTAGTCATTTATTCACTAATAGTTTTTTATATTCAATTACACATTTTTCAGAAAGTCCATATTGTGACATATTGTTTTAAATCCATATTGTGAATCGTGACATCTATACACAGCCGATGCTTAGCCTATATAGAACCTCAAAATAATTTTAATATACCACCTGCATAAAAAGATTATAGTACCTTTATGGAATACACGCACAGTATTGTTATGTTTTTAGATTGTGAACGGAGTGATAAATGTAAGGATTTTGCAATGATGTGTGTTTTGTGTGTGTGTGTGAACCATAACTTTTCGAAATAATGTTTCAATAATTTAAAACTTCAGAGGGTGGATTCTGGCAGAAAATTGAATATTTTTGATACATTATACAGGTCAAAAGTAAGAAGTTTTCGGAAGTTTTCAAAAAAATCGGGAAATACCACAAAAAAGGGACGGAAAACAGGAATTTTACGCAAAAACAATTTTCGATAATTTTTTTGAAAAAATTGAACTAAAAGTTACACATTTATTAAATTGTTTTTTTTTTTTACCAAGAATAATAATAGTCATATTATTACGTTCAACAATTAAATTTCGTACGTTCGCCGGTCGTCACGATAACAAACAAATTGTGTTTAAATTCGTGTAAAAACTCCGAACAACTTGTCTGTTTAGGCGTCGTTGATGTAAAGGGACGTTGTGTAAACATAAACCACATTTTTTACCACCCAGTGAAAAATATATATAATTCAGAATCGTTTTTCGTATACAATGATACCTATTATTGCATTAAAATTAAACATACCCATTATAGTATCTATATCCAAGGTCTACTCTATACATACTGTACAGCAGAGTTATCGACTTGATCACTCTTTTTTTCTCAGCTATCAACCATTTGTTTATCATATTATGCAACTTTATTACTAGTAATTTTCATTATCATGCGATTAATATACCATAATATTAAATTAAATTAATAGTAAAACATAAATAATAATTACTTTGGTATTGGATATAATATTAAGAAGTGTTTAGAAAAAAGTATATTAATACTTATTGTAATAATATGTAGAATATTATTTTGTGATTAAAATTGTTTGTATAAATTGTTCTCATTTAATTTTAAAGTTTATAAAAGTAATTTAGATAATATTGTATTCAAATTTTATTTTTAACTGTAAAATTTTCGAAATTATTTCAATTATTCGAAAGTTTATAACAAAACATCACTAAATATAACTATATAATTTATACTGGAAGTTTTTATATTTATTGTTTTCCTGTAGTTTTTTTTTATTTTTAATATTATTATTATCAACTAAAATTATGTATAATTAGTTTTAAACAATGAAGGATTATTTTATTTTAATAATTTAAGCTTCATTAATTTTTATTTAAATATTAATCTTTTATTAGTTTTAATTTTAATTTTTCTATATTAAGATTAATTTTATTTTACAAAGACATGACATTTTAATTTAATTAATTCTAATCGTCTGAATATTCTTAAACCACTTATCATTAGTTAAGTTATTATGATAGATGTGTTTAAATTCAATTACCTATGAATTATTGTATAATGTGAAAAACAATTCTAAGAAAATATCAGTCAGTCAATATTTCTAAGTATATTTTATTACATATCAAAGTGAAACCATCCCTAATGCCTGTAGATTAACTCTAAGTATTGAATGTTAATTTTGGAACATATTACAAACTAAAAACTGAATCCTTTGAATCCTTTAAATATATTAAGTACTGCAGATAAAATTTCAGTGACCGAGAGTTTTAGATATTTAAATATTTAACTATTCTATATTGTAATAATAATATTATTTTATATCATATTATTAGTTGTAGTTAATTAGTATTGGTAGAAAGACCATTAAAAAAAAAAAAATAATAATAACGTCAAGATTTCAAAAATGTTAAAACAAAGAAATAAAAAGACGAGCGTGTAGTAGATGATCCAAACCCTATCATAAAGTAATTCATTAAGTTAGATAATGAGGACGAAAATAATGATTATTATTGTGGATTGGACAATGTACACACCCGGAATTATAGTTAAGGCTTGAAGATTGATAAACTCAACTATGGCAGGCTACTCGCCTTTAGAGACATTTTTTTAATGAAGTACTTAAATATAATTGTATTGAGATAATAATTATGTGCGGAACGGATAATGATCTAAACTAATTCACAAAATATTAAGAATAGGATTAATCCATTTTAGAAGTAATTTATTAAAAGTGTATTCTATGAAATCAGAATATGGGAAATAAAACTGAAAAATATTATTAGATGGGTATATCTAAAATTTTAGCCTTTTCATTTCCCACGATGCGCCTACATGACCAAGCTGTTCCTAGAGGATATTAATGGAGAAATCTAATTGAGTTAACAAGTATAGTTTTTGTTGAATAACAAAAAACAAATTTGACTTCAAGCCTTTATCGGAATTTATATATTTTTGAATTATACATTCTATTCGAATGTATACCGTCTGCTTTAATAACACTAAACATTTTAGCAACATAAAATAAATTATATAAAAACAATGTATTATAATTTTGTATGGATAACTTCCACGGAACACTATAACATAATGTATTTTTGTAGATAATACGTAGTTATACTACGAAAATAATATTACACTCGGATTGTAACAATGTTTAAATATGTTCACAACCTAGAGCTTAAATATTATGTTTATGTGCTTTTTTATAACGAGTAGAACTTGGTATTAGGACTAAGCATAAGTTATACAAATATAATATGTCGTACAAACTATTATTTAAATCAACTCTTTGTTCTGAGAAGTCATATTATATAATATAACATAATATTAAGGTTTGACATATACAGGTAGATACTCAAACTCTATTTGTAAGTTTAATCATATTGTTTTTTTTTAAATAAACTATAATGAATAACAACGCCATGTAGTTTAAATTTATATTGAAAAAAAAAAAAAATAAATTATTGTGTGTTTTTATTTTTATTATTACAATTTTATTCAGTTTATAAAAATTCAAGAATAATTAATTTATTAATAGTTTAAATAAAATTTTACTAATTGTACATTGTACACAGTAATAATTTTGTTTTAAAAGTTATATTTAACGTTATTAATTTGCAAAATAATATAATGCATACTTTTAGTAGTATACGATTGGTTAGTTTTGTTAACATGTTGAGCTTGAATATTAATTCAAAGTTTTTAATTTTAAATTGAAGTTTCATCTTACCAAGTAAATAGTAACATAAATTATACACAGAAAATAATCAACTGTATAGTTCTAAGCTTTTATAATAAATACAATTCGCTTTATCTATACGAAATTACAAACTTTGTGTACAGAACAAAAGTTTATCGAAGTAGAATTCAAAAAAGATTATTTAAAAACTACAATATTTCAAGTTTTAGTGAAATTGTTATGATACCATGTTGTTTTTAAGTAAACTAATATATTTTCAAATTAATGATTTTAAGGTTTGTTTGACTGTGAGTCAGGCTAAACTTGTATCGGTTCAAACATTTTGTTCTTCGAACATAATATTGTTATGTAGTGGACACGCTAGTCGCCCAATACCGTACTGACTAAATATTGTTTTCTTTGTTGCAGTATAGTAGAGTTTAGAGTAATATTATATTATTTTTAAAACTTAAACTTTTAGTTAATATTTAGATTTAGACTTTTTTATAAAATAATACTAACACGTTACATACTTAACCGAGAAAATTAAACATTATGAACATATAATTGTATTGTAATATTAGTTATTTTATAATTTTTAAATTGTATGATAGGTATTTAAAGAATTTTAATTGTATTTAAGTAAGTTGTATTTTACGTCGTTGGTAATATAATCATGTATGTATTTATGAGTATAGATTAAAAATTATAAACTTCGAATAAATATGATTTATTATTTTAATGACGTGTACAACAATAGCTTAGTAAAACTTATGTTCATAAAAAATTATTTGATCAAGTGCATTAAGTATTTTTATATCAAAATAAGTAATAATAATAATTTATCAAAAACAAATTAATTTACAAAACAATACCTATCAAAACTATACATTTTATATTATTGTTGTAGACAACGTGTGTAACTTAGATATTTATTTTCAATTGTAATATATATATATATATAAAGTTTCATTTCAGTGAAATAAATAGACGTAACTTTACATATTATACTCGTCAAAACTAGAATTGTCCACACTAAAATAAATATAAATAATAAACTATAAATAATTTTTTGTTGTTTCTTATTAATTCTATTATATTATTATTGATGGGTTTATGTTATCACGCATCTTGTGGCGTGTGTAATTACAAACCAATTATACCACTATGATTCTCATAGGTTTTACTTGCCAAACTAGCTGCGTTGTCCATAGCGATGGTAAAGGATCGCTTCTCGAATGACGGTGTCCTTATCGCCAATTATAAATTTAATGTGATTTGATCCACTTTCGTTGGTGTGTAAAAAAAAGGACTCGGCGGTTATTATATTTTTCTGAGTAAACTTCACATATTCCTATATGAAAAGCACGATATCCTTAATATTGCAATTAACCTTTACCGTTTTTCCGATGTTTTCGCTCACATCCAAATATCGCTTACACATGCACCAGGGCTGAAATTGATTTTACTATGATTAATTAATACATAGTGAACAAAAAAAAAACTAAAAAATTGAAATTCATGTTTTTTATTAGCACAGAATAGATGTCAGCATCATTTAAGGTTATAATATTCATACAATGGAAATAAATTACAATACGCAAATTACCAGTAACGCAAAATATACTTCAAAAAGAATACATTAACATAATATAATATCCTTTCGATAACGTTCTAACACACAAGCTCGTCAACTGTTAATTGTTTTCAAGTGAAAGTTAAGATTAACAATGGTGATGCTAAACCGTAATTTAATACTATCCTACTACTTAAATAACTTCATGGCTGTGCATAATTTTTGAACATATTATAATATTCTGTCAGAATATTGGATGTTGAATTACAGTTATACTATTATGAATGATCAAATTTCAAAATACTATTATGAAATCGAATTTAATTAAAATACATTTATATGTGTTATAATAATATTTTGTCTTTATATATTGTTTATTATTTAATGATGTATTTCAGCTGCAGTTTGATAGTTTGGTGAGTGGAATAAGAGAATTGTATTTTAAATTTTTAGGAGTAAAAGAATATTAATTCTTTTTATTATCGTCAAAAAATTGTTTCATTGTTGTTCATTTTACACCTTTCTCCATTGTTGAAAACAATTAAAATAAGGTTTATTTAGGTAATTGTCACTTTAAAAAAAATATTTAAGTCAAATTTACACTTTTGAAATATTTTAAACGACTTGTTTTTTACTTTGTTTTTAGATGCCATTTTGGGATTTTTCATTCTATCGTTCAACAGTATAATATAAGTCGTATTCTCGTAATCATAGATATGAAAGGTATACGTTGGCTTAGTGGAACCTTTGTGATATCCAACAACATAGTGATTCCGTTTGGAGATGGCACTAGTTTTAAAATTATACGATAAGCACTTTAGAATAAATCGGTTTTAATTATATCAAGTATATATAAAAAAAAAAAAAATCTCAATAAACATAATATTTTACGATCTACATTAACATGATTTATTTGACAATCAGAATATATGTTATTTGGTATAATATCTGTCAGACTATATAATACATATTTATTTTAAATGTTAATTGTCCATCACTTTACTTGAAATTCAAGTCACACTTAGTTCATTTTCGTCGATATAACGTCACCAGACGCTCAAACCGATGACAGATTTAGTACATGTTTATTGTACATATATCATTGTAATACAATGCATATCATTTGTTATCCATATCCCACAAGAAATAATTGAACATCTTGTATCTATTATTGAATGCAGCATAATTAAAACTACAGTATCCATCATGTTATAACTCGATTACAGATTAAAACTAAATTAAAACATATGCACATTATATTTAAATTATTTAAATACTGAAATAGTAAATTATAGTCTCTGTCTATAAAGCACATAACAAAAAAAGTTATTATCATTACTAATTTTTCGTTAAAAAAATAACTACCGTAATATTATATAGATTGCTTGTAATATTATCTTGTAAGATCTCTTATCGGTATTTTATGTGGTGGCATCTCAAATTTTCGTAGGTAGTTTCATACTGACGTATAGTTTAAAAATATCTATTTTACATAATAATATTATATAGGTATACTCGTACTTGTCTTTTGACGACGCATTTTGTTAACTAGAATCTAAACTTCTGTTATTACACTTAAATTATTATGACATTAGTAACTTAATATCCTCTAAACTAACAAACCATTATTCTATATAGACTGTTTGCAAACAGTTCTGGAAACTGCTCAGTATTCGGTCAACCATAAACCTTGTGGCCTGCAGATTTTGTTTTGTATTCCATTGGAGTTTTAAACAAACAGATCTTCTTGTCAACATTCAAGAAATTATGTACCACTGTCAGACATTTTTAAACACTCCATCAATAGAAAAATGTCAAACACATCGAGTGAAAAGAAAATACTCTTAATAATGTGTAAGAATTTTTCGTTTTCATTGAACTCTCATTATTTAGAACGCATCGTGTAAACACGTTTGAGGTAAACATTGATGTATTCACTTTGAAATTACATATTTTTGATCTACCTCCCTATAAAGCATAAAGTTTAGAGTCTAAACAGAAACGTTTACCCATGGGTATTATAAATAGTAAGACGGAAATAAATTTGTATTCGGACGTAAAACCGTTTTCCTACTTTGAGGTGATAATGCAATGATAGCCATTTGTAAAAATAGTAAAAACCATATTAAATATTAAAATTCTATTTGTATTAGAATATATATATTTTAGATTTTGAGGGAAGTGATGAATGTATTGATTTTACAATATTTTTTTACCTACAGCATAATATAAAATGTAATGTATAGATGGATAGTAGAAAAACGCTTTGATCTTCAACTTCGAGAGTGGTATCTACTAGAAGATTAAAAATAGTTTTTATTTTTGAATTATAAAAATTAAAAATCTTTGTATTTTCAAAATAATTTGGAAACACAATATTAACAATAAATTATTATTTAAAAAAATTAAAAAGACGAGAAATTTTATGCAAAACTGGGTTTTTACATGGTAATCAATTTTATTATTTATTTATAATTCATGTTTAAGTTTAATAATTTGCAGTACTTACTGTTAGTGGAATAATGTTTACCTTTGTTTTCAATGTCCAGCGTTGTATAATGCATTTATTCAGTTTACTAGTTCATTGTTGGTTAAATTATGATTTTACAATGAATTATAATACCACGTTAGTAGATGCTATATTAATTTATTTTAAAACATACAACTAACACTTAATAGCATGTAAATAAAGTACTCAATTTAGTGTAAGAAAAAGTTATTCTTTTCTTCGTACACTACATGGTTTTTTTTTTTTTTATTATTAGGCTTATAACAAAAAATAAATAAATGGTGGTATGAGTTTTTGTTTTCTTTTTGTAGTGGTATTTACGTCGTTGCGACAATTGAACTACTTAAACAAAACAAAACTGAAAACTAAATTAATAAATAACTTTTAATGAGTTTAAATATTGTGTAACATTTCTTCTAGTTTTTTTTTTTTTAGATATTTTGATTCGGCGATTAAGCAATTAAATATGTAGTGTCAATGTCGTTGTTATAAATTTTTAAAGCAGATATTTTATAATTATGATTCCAGATTAAAAAAAGTTTTCTACTGAAAAGAGAAATAAATACACGAATAATGAAGAAAAATCAATAGTGATGACATTCACGGATGTACATTGTACATATAACGGTATACTACTGCAATCGTATCATTCGACTTTTCTTGGTGTACATTCCATTTTCCTCGGAAGGTAATAAATTAATTAAATTTACACTGCCTCTACTCGGAAACTTCTGGATATCATAAGAAAACGTCTTGCTTAATAACATTTTTTTTTCCATTTAAATTTACCAAGTGTGTGATATCTAAAAAGTTCGATCAGACGTCTATAGTATAAATATGATTATTATATAATATATAACCAATAATAATATAAGTAAAGAAATTATTTAAACGCAATAAGACTGGCTGATCAGCTACTACGTACAAACTGAGACCCTCATTTATATTACAGACCCCGGGCCAATCGATAACTTTTCCAATGAAAGAATGAAAGTATATGTTTTTCTTTTCACAATCACTGACGATTTTTCTCAGACGGATGAAAGTCGCGCAACCGCCAAAGTCAACACCAGTGTCGTATGCATGCATGCAGTGTGATTCGACGCACTGTTATGGTCGTATAAAAGCAAACGAAGAAAGTATATGCTGCAATAACGCGATTTCTCAACCGATCGCTTAATTAACCCAAACGTTAATTAAAGGTATGGCGCGTTTAATCGTTTGTCTATATTACATACAAACAAAAGATCTCTCTTTAATTGGCTACTATAGGGGACATGTACCTACATTATGTGTGTAATACTAATGCACAGTCCGCCCGGAATACTTAGCTCGGACTGAATAATTAATCGTATGCCACGAGCAAGAAGAAATAATTAACTTGAAATTTCACCGTTTCGCTGTATTAGTAGCAGAACAAATCATGGCTGAAACCCGGTTTCCTTTGCAGACTTCACAGAGTTGGTAAATAACGGGTACAAGTCTTTGTTTGTTGATGGTTTTTTTTTCTTTTCAATTTTCAGTCATCTAATTGCTTTAAAGTTTAATATATTATTATTTTAAAATTTCAGAATTTTAACAATGGTATTGTCTACCTAGGTCACAGTTTTAATTAATTCTATATAAAAAATAATAATAATAATAATATATTGAATGAATAAGTTTGTTTTAAAACATACGATTTTTTTCATTCTTGAGTCACTAGATATCTCATTTTTTTTTAATTAATCTCAAATCATATTCATTAATTAGTTATTAATTATTATAAACTATAATAGCTTAAAATTATATATTATGCAGGTCTCTGGTCTAAACTAGAGAGTATAAACTATAGGTTGTTTAATTCAACATGTTCTTGAATGTAATATATGGTTCATAAAATAAATGATAGTATTTTTTTTAATAATAAATACTTAATAGGTATCTCAATAATTGTGACCTTGGTCTGATTCGTTTAAACATATTACTAATATAATAGTTATTACTAGCTTGTTGTACAAACTTAAAATAATTATGAGTCATATTTAAATAACACTATCTTCCGATATACAGTAGTAAAGTAATTTTATTCAAACGTATTAATCAAACTCAAAACTAAAATATGGACATATGAAAACTAGTTTATTAACTATAAATTGGATTTTCAAGTTTTAGTCATTCAATATTTAAAGTCTTAAGTGTAAGAAGTTTTATGATTGACTCCAAATATAGGGAGTTTTCATAATTAATACGCATCAGATAATTAAAATAATTTTTATTCTGATTTTATTTTGAGATTATACAGAATGTTGTATACATGAAGATATGACGTAATATAGAATAAAAAATAAAATTAAGTATTCAAAAATTAAGTAAATTACTAGCTGACGCCATGCATTTCGTTGCCGTCAAAAATTCCAATTCTATAATATGATTCAAACTTTGAACTTTCAAGCACCACTTTAAAATGCGAATTTCGTAAAATACTTTCGTATTGTACACTAAATTTGTGGTACGAATGTACTGTGTAAATTGCAAGCCTCGATCTATCGTTGTTCAGGCTCTTAGTTTATCAGTGAGTTAGTCAGGTTATATTATAGCCATTAAGCTTGGCATTGTCCTTGAGACTCTCTTATGATTATGATGCGAGCAGTATAATATCTGGTAGGTAATCCACCTGTGGTGGATTGCAGACCCCGTTAGATATGTACGTAAGTTTATAATTTCTAACCTTTAAATTTCAAATGTATATCATTTTTTTTTTTTTTTACTACAGTGGATAAGATACAACGATTCGCTATCTCGTTGTTTTAATATAGTTGGTATTACGACCTAACTTATGTGTTGACACATTCATTACTTTAATATTACAACTAATTTTTATTAAAAACCAATAGCAACAATTTATAAATAATTTATATTTACTTTAATAATAATCAATGCAGAGCTGAACCTATTTGATTAATGTTATAAATTCATCATGCACAAAGAAAGGATTTTTCAAAATTTTGTTTCTATACGGTTGAAATTTATAAAAATAAATTTTTTTTTTTTACATATAACTTATTGCTTGGTTTGTAATAAAAAAAAAATAAAAATTAAACAAAACTTATTTTTACGGAAAACTTTTTACTTCTTATAACTATTGAAATAATTAACTTTTTTGACTTTTCCCTTTTGAAGACTCATCTACAAACCGAGTACTTGCATTAGAAAAAAAAATCACGGAAATCGGTTCAGTAGAACTTCAGATATAACTGTCATAAAAAATTCCCTCATGTTTTAAAAATATTATTATATAAAATATGGTAACATATTATCTTTTTTTTTTTTTTTTATTTGTGATACATAAATATTATATATGTCTAATCTAAGTCAGTTTAAAAAATTTGTAATATCAAAATGTAACTCGTCCTATTAATTATGTGTCGTTTCAATAATAGCTGTAAGCGCCCACATAAATATTCTTACTTAGTCTGTAGTTTAATGTACTAAACTGTGATAATTCAATGGATCTAACTATCTATAAGTGGTTAAATTTTCCGAACTCTAGAAACTCAAATCGTTAAAATTAAGTTCACAATTTGTGATTTCAAAGTGTCTCGAGCATCAGTTAGAGTTCCAGATGTTGCAGAATTACAAATATTGTGACTTAAGCTTTGATATAATATGTAAATATAAACATTAAGTATTAATTTAAAACTATATGACTATGTTTATTTATATTTTAATGCAATTTATTTATAACAATCTTTATAAAATAAAATATATTTTTAGCTATACAACAATTCCGACTTTAAACACTAATAGTCATAAATATTAAATTATTCAAAGACGTTTTGAATATGTTTGTATCATATTAAATACGCACATATTTTCAATCCATTAAGTAATTAAATGTAAATATTTTTTATATAACTCGAATTGTCTTAAACTATAATCTAATTAGAAATCAAGACGTTTTTAGTACGTTTCAACAAATTCAAGCAAATAAGAAATTAATTTCTCAGAATATATTATTCATTTTGTTACTAAATATAAAGCACAGAGGTCATGTAAATTACTGAGTAAGAATAGCCTATATAATAATTTATTATTCAAAGATCTTATGGGTTCATTAAATAAATACTGCTGAACCTTTCTGAAATAAATGCATATTATTTTACCTAATTAATCCAAATTGTGTATATAAAAAAAAATATGAAAAACATTTGTTCATAAATTACAAAATCGATCACCATTTTTATTTGTTTGTTGAGTATTTATTTTTTATTTTTTTTTTAATAACTTGCAGCCAAAGAAACAAATCTTATTGATTTACATTACATAAAAATATTGTCCTAAACTATGTGGAATTTAAAATTTAAATGAAAATAAAATGTAGGATATGGACACAGTTGATATTTGTATAATAAGCCTTCATCTATAAACAGACCGTTAATAACATAATAATAATTACGACACATTATCTTGACCTGATGATATGATTATAATAATAGTTGGTAATTATAATGTTATTAAGGTATTCAAAAGAAATCTCAATTTAATATTATTAATAAGATGCGACTTCATTGCACAAATATATATATGCATAATAATGTTAAGACTAAATTTGGCGGTATATTGTTATATAATATAAGTAATATAACTATGTGTAATATATTTTGAGCGGAGTGATGAATATTATGATTTTAAAGTGTGTTTTATAATCCATAAATCTTTAGTTTTAAATTCTAAGGGTAGTACAAAATTGAACCTAGTCGATTACTAAGGTCAAAAATAAAAAATTCCGATGATTTTCCAAATAATTATAAAAAAAAAGAAGTTTAATTAAAATGTATACGTAAAATTAATAGTCGATGAAGTTTATTTAAGTTTTTCTTGTGTAATTCAAAAACAAATTATCTTAAATATTTAGCGTTTTCAGTATATTACTTATTATTATCACATTTGCTATATATGATAGCAATTTCAAAACAATTTCAACTAGATAAGCGATTTGTCATTTTTGATTCGTTTATAGTCCATTTTTAATCTATTTATAATACAAAAATAATTGTCATTGTAATTCAGAATTTACCATAAAATCATATTTTATTGTTATTTATATATTAGTTTATAATTATTTAGATTAAATATAAACACTTAGCTAATACATTATTTTATCGGGATTAAACAATATGAAATGATTTTGGCTTCGTATAAGTGTACCTTAGAAATTATAACTTTTCAGACTTACAATCAACAGATATTTTAATAGACTATACCTCGACATTTATATGTGTGGAAATACCTGAAATTTCTGTTTCAGTACGGGTTTAATTTATAATTTTTTTCGCAGATTTTTTAGTAATTAAATAACTATATCATCACTGTATAATATACTCAATCCGAAATTGTTTACAATATAATTAGTATAATATCAACTCCGATTAATTATACTTACAATAATATTTTTAGAATAAATAGCATATTTAAAATATTTAAAATATGTATTTCTTCTTTTTTTTTTTATTGGATAAACAATAGATAGTTCTGAGCAGAGAACATTTTCTTATATTTTATGACATATTTTTATTACTATTTAAGTTATTTATTTTGCTATAAGTTGTCAAAGATCCCATTGCTTATTACCAAATAATATATTGCATTTGAAACTAAAATCGTTATTTTTCATATACATTAATAATTTAATTTAAGCTTAAACTTAAAAGGTCTGTAAAGCACCATATTTATATATTTTAAAGATTAAAATTTGATTAACAATTAGAGAAACCTTGTATTAAAGTTATATAATATAGTATACCTATAAAACGTATGTACTATGTACATTTAATATTTGTTAATAGTTATATTAGCAACTTATGGAGAACCTTTTAGGTATGTCAAGTTTTTTGAGTAATGAAAATTTTTTAATAAATAATGATCGACAAAATTTTTTTTAAGATGTATTATGCTAATAAATAGCATATAAAAAATACATAATATTTTTTTTTAAATATCATCAAGCATACAGATTGTTAATTATTACTTAAAATTAAAAAATTAATTATATAGATTTACTCAATAATAAAGTTTACTCGAAAAATAATATACAGAGCGGTTTCTTATTTTCCAACTATCTTCAACTATTATGTCACTATTTTTCAACTATTTCCAACTTATATGTCACATTTAATCAGCTAAAATATTTTATATTAAAGCACATTCTATTATATAAATAATCATTGGTGAAATATATACTTATTACTTACATTAATCATACTAAGTTTTACGAAAAAAAATAAGACTATACAATGATTTAATTTTATAAAAATTATGGTTATAATTTAAAATTTAAATAAATTTATATTTATTGATTTTTAAATAAACAAACAAGGAGGCAAGTAAGTGCCGATTTGATGTACATTAAGTGTCGATTGGGTTACTATAAGTGTATTCAATTTTAGTTTAATAATATGGTTTTGTGAACAAAAAACAATTATAAAAAGAGACAGTCTTTCAGTCTGTCACTATGTATATTTCATAATATGTTTTGTTGATGTAAATATCTATTTAAAGTAATTTATTAAATTATTATATTAAAATGTTTATATTAAGTAATATGATAAGTTGGTATAATTTATTCCAAAAATATAGCATTAATTAAAAACTAGTTTGTTCTATTATTATTATTGTGATGTTTATTTATACTACAATATATTAACGAAATATTGTCATAATTATTATTTTAAAGATTTATACAAAAAAATTAAAACAAAAACAAAATCAATGTTGTTGAAAATTGGATTTGCATACAAATTTTCTATTTTTCTTTAACTTTTGTGTTGTTTATCATGATAATAAACATATAAAAAATAATACGAATTATTTAGTTTTGACCACTTAAAATATCAACAGGATAAAATTTTTTATTAGAAACTACCTACTCTTACTTTTGAAAACAAAAGTATTTTATCAAATACTAATAGTGTTTACAGATAAAAATAATACACATCATCGTAAAATCAATGCATTTATTTCTCTGACTAGAATCTATAAAAAATTTAAATGGTGTACTATATACACTATAGTATTATAGCAGCTTATATAATTAAAAAAATTACAATTTATTTTACTAAAATTAATTAGTTATATTTTTCATAATCCATTGTCAAAATTAGAATTATGCTCAATAAATATTATATTTTTATTACTTTTAAAATATATTGTGAATGATTATTAAACTTTGTATAGCATTCAGTAATAATAATTATATATTTACAAATTAAGTTAATGTATATTATTAGGTATACTATTTAATTTTTTTAATTGTAAACTATTTATATTATCTTTGATCAATGATTGATCATAGAAGTATATTTTTTTTTTTGTGTGAGCTCAATTCTGTTTTTACCTATACATACTGTCTAAAAGGGACATTTTAAAGTTGGAAATATTTCTAGAAATATATTTTGTATCATAATGTATTATAATAACATTATTTTTGTGTGTTAAATCCTTAAAAGTGCAGACATCTATTATAATAATTATGATATACCTAATACAAATATTATAAGTACTTTATTTTGACGGCATAATGGTTTGTAGAATCACCGAAGTAGTCACCACTCTGTTTTCTAGATATTTAGTTTCACCATTTAATGTTGTTGTTTAATAAAAATATTACTATAAGAAATATCACTGAATTCAATGATAATATCCGTATGTAGAAAACCACATCTTTATTTTTTATTTTGTTTTTGTACCAAAATTGCCTATACAAAGCGCCGCACAGTGATTATAATAATACTAGGATTATGATAAATATTATGTTTAACCTCGTAAACACATACCACCACCGATTAATTTACCTTAAATAATATTTATTATTTTTATATATATATTTTTTTTTAATCATTTATTTTATTAATTTGATATATTAATATCCTAATATATAATAATACTTATGTTTTCCAAATGAATTAGTTTCCAATGAAAAAACTGAAAATTAATCAAAAACGTGAATTTTTGATGAGCTTACAAGCTCGATAGGATACCGACTAATGACTCATCATTCTAATTAAAATTTCAGTTAACCTAACTAATCTCACTACCAGATCCGTCACCCATACGTGATTTGGTGTTGGTGAAGCAAACATTACCTATTAACTACAAACACGATTTGATTATCGTCACCCGGGAAAATGGTTTCTTATATGATACATATGTGGCGGATGTGTTTATCGTATTATATCTGACCAAGTTTCTCAGTTGGAGCAAGATGGCCCCGCGCCCACCTCGAATCCCGGACCTCTTCGACTAACAAAATAGGACGCCATTGTCCGGTGGTGACCGTTTCCGGTCCCGCAATAAACAACAATATGATATCTCCACGCACTCTCAGACACGCATACACATACACACATATGCACAACTCGCTCAACCGCACGAATCGCTATAAGTTATTTAAGTCACGGAGATCGGTGGCGCCGGCGGTGGCTGAGTCTGTGCGTTATCGGCAATGTGTATGTATTTGTATACATATTGCGGTCGGCCTTTGATCAGCAAAGGCTGTTTAGTCATTATCATTTCAACGGTATAAAGCAGAGCGCAAACACACATACACACACACACACACACACAGATGCTGTCCCGAGCAAACTTATTGCAATAACACTGTTGTATGGAAATACGTATTGGATGTGTATAATTATGTGTGTGTATGTGACCTCTCCTCTTCCTACGCACAGTTTTCTATACTTCCTCATCCGCCACCGTCAGTGCATAGCCGCACGTCGCTAAAATACTTTCACGGGCTGTTAGACCAATTCAAAAAGTTTTCAAAATGAAATGTTTTGCCCTCCTTTCACCAGAACATCACTCGGTTTTGTATATTATATACATTTATATCTTTATAATAATGTAAGTACTTGTAAAACGAATTGTTGTCTTTTCAACAAAATGTCTGCAATATCTATGTATACACACAAAGATATTGCATCAACTATAATTATAATAGTTTTCCACTAGGTAAATTAATATTATAATAATAATAATTATTACTGATATCATTATTGTTATTATCATCGTAAAGTGAAGTGAAAACGAGAGCTTTTCGTGTCACTCACGGGAAAATTGGTACGACTTTCGTGTTTTATATTATAAGAGAAAATCAATTAAAATAATTCCTACGGTTTCACGTCGAACCCTGTAAAATGTATTATAATAATACCTCCACAGCCGGCAATATACAAAAACACATTTTAAAACTTTTGTTGGTGGTTTTTATTTCTTATTTTTTTCCATTCGGTATTATATCTCGGAGACAGATCGATTTTTCATAATATTAAATTAATACGGTATATCTACCTAACAATTTATTCGATTCGTTAATTTATCCGCTTCGTTACATTTTATCCTAACATAGAATACAGTATCATTTCAACTCGGTACCTTACATAACACTTACCTTGTACACTTGTTTACGTCTAGATAAGTTCAAAGTAAATATTATAGGCAGTGAATACTCTTTCTGGATACCAAGAATACAAATAGATTCAACATTTTCAGCAATATTAACTAGAAATAACACTGGTTATTTAGAATAAGTTTATTTTATAAGTTTTTATATTTATTTAGATACACACTATTTATAACGCTGCGTGTGTATATGGAAATGACTGATAGGTATTACAAAACGTCGTTTATACCTTATAATTAATATTATATAAAGATAGAAAATATTAAACATTTTGTTTCTTAACTACTTATTGCTTCTTTTTTTAATTTCATATAATCTTGTATATTGTAAGCTTTTGTTTTCAAAATGCTTCACCTCGGAAATATGTGTATCGGTATTAAATCTTATAATTCCATAATCCAATAATCATCAGGTGCCTTCCAAAATAAAACATAATTCTGTTAGCGACTTAAACTACAATAAACAGTATGTAATATACAGTGAATGAGTAAGGTATAAAAAAGTTTGATAAAAATTAAATATGAATTTAATAAATATATATCGAAACACATGCTATACTTGTCGATTCAAAGAAAGAAATACTGACCTTACAATAAATAAATATATTTAAGATTTAATATACGAAAAAAAAAACATTAATCATTTTTATAATAATTAGTTATGCACTTATTATATTAATTGTTATTTAAAAAAATATCATAGTTTTTTAGTAACGCTTTAATTAAAAGTGAAATTTTTAATTTAAAAATATTACGGTAAGCATATTTAGGTACATTAAAAAGAAAACTAATGTAGGCAATTTTAAAGAAATTTTAGTTTTATTTTATTTATGGAAAAATTAAATAAAAATAAGTTAGACATCAGTAAAATATTTTTATTTAATTCAAGTTGAATGATGAAAATAATTAATAAAATGTAAATATTATCGTGAGATTAAATTATAAAAGATTAATTAGGAATCGCAAATATTCCAATGAAAACCAGTAGAGAAACAATAATAATCAATCATATCATCTTTCGTCTCACCGATCACTTATTATTTTATTATAACATTATCATAATATTATAATACGGTATACAGTGTGATCAAGATTCAAATTATACTTTGTATGTATGCACGAGTTTTATCGGTTTGAGAATTTTAATTTTAATTTTTTTTTCGAACCTTTGAAGTTGTGAACTAGAATAAAGGTTTTTGAATAGAATTTCTTATAGAGAACAAATTTAAATTAAACTATTTATGTATCTAATTCAAATACAACTACCTAATTTATATATTATAATTACAATATAGTAATTTATAATAATATTTTATATTTAGATACATATAAATTGTTTGATATTAATATAATTTTATGAACAGAAAATCAGTTTAATTTAGAGAATCAGTATAAATTATACGAAATTGCATGGAACTTGATAAGAACTTCAATAAATTAAAAATTAGGAATTTTATTTTTTCGAAAATAAGTTTAACTATATAGTAAAACGTCCAAGTTAAATTAAACGTCATTCGGACGAAATATTCAGTGTACGTTTAGTATATTATAATATTAGGTATAAGGTATTAATGTATGTACAAAAATGTTAACCAAGATTTTATAGAAATCTCATTGTATTATTTTATATGATTCTAAAAAAATGATTAGATTTTTTAATCATTGAGTATTGAGTATTGAGTATAAAAATATCGTTATAACATGTATGAATCACTACCTTAAAATAAATAATAAACAATTGTATATTGTATTATAAAATTAAAACTAACTTAGAGTTGCATAGTTAGATCGTTACATTGATTAAGAAAATTATTTTTACTCTCTGAAAAGTAGATATTTGGTAATTATCACCTCTCGGTTGGTCAATAAATTTCTTCGTTTTAAAAATGAATTTACAGTTGACTATAGTTTTTTTTTTTTTTTACATACTTTAAGAAACTGTTAAATTAATTCGAATAGTGATCTCTGCGGAGTCCAAACTATGTTGTTTTCCAATCATTTTATAAGGTTAATAATTTTAATATTGTTTAGCACTCTTAACAAACAAACAAACGAACGAAAACAATAATAACGTATACATCAGCTCATAAGAGCGTAATCATTTTTGAAAATATCAAAAATATATTGAACAAAAATAATAAAAATAGGTAGCCTTAATTTTAAAAACAATAATAAAATGGAGCTTTCTTTAAATTCACAGTTCAAATAGTTAACACAGTAAGTTTATGTACGATTGTTTGAAATATATTGAGTACAGCGAGTGTATCCAATTAACGCAATCGATTTAGTACCGCATTCAAATAAGATACAACTGACTGACTATTTATTTCGTCGAAATTTACATAATCATGTTAAGTTGGTTAAACTCTTCAAAACAATTTAAGCATAAGAACTATGTATTTTAAAATTACGAACCATATTATAGTCTGCTGTTTCTGCATTTGTTAATAAGAACGCTCAAAAGAATTATATCGACTACATATTTTGTTACCATTACAGAATATTCAGAACATTAACATGAATACGTTTCGTATTTTTGTAAAACTAAATTAAACGACGTGCCAGTGTGGTACCCACTTGAACGTCAATAAAATATGCGTATTGTATTATTATTCGTTTTTCAAATACTAATATTAGAAAATAAATCACATCGACTGTAAAGTTTCGAAATTCAATAGTGTTGAATAGTATTGAAGCAACATTTTTCATATTTGTTTTCACATCTCGAAGTCGAATACTTTCATAACATTTTTGGAATTTGAATAAATGTATTTATTTTATTATAAATATTATTATATTTCTTCTGAGTTTTATAGTAACCTTTGTCCATTGACTGTCGTTTGCTATGGCTAAATCCAATATATTATAAAGGATACGAAAAAAAAAACACTTTGAAAGACAGTTTTAGATATTTTTTTTTTTACAGATTATATCATAAAAAATTACTTTTACAAACAATAATAAATAAAAAATACAATTTATTTTAGAGAAAAAAAAATATCCCATTAATTTATTATTTATATAACAAATATATTATATTTTATTCGATTTATAAGTCACTAACCTTCATAGTACCTATAAAATTATTGATTTTAAATTTTATCATGTTAACAGTATAATAATATTTATTATTGTTGCTTAAGTTAAATTACTTAATTAATAATTTGTCTGTAATTGCAAAATATTTTTGTTTTTGCTTTTTAATTTTTATACATCTTGTCCACTAGTTATCCACTCAAGTAGTATAAAGCGGTGTAGGTTTCATAGGCTGTAATAATTATTAATATTACGGTTTATGTTATCGTTATTTTCACTTAAAATCGACTGTTAGTGGAGGTAAAATTATTTTGGATTGTATTTAACGATATTTTTTTAATGTTCTTTTATATTCAAAAACTTCGAAAAGTTCAACTGAAAAAAAAATAACTTTTAAAATTAAAATGATTGAAATTGAAATGAAAATATATATTTAAGTGAAATGTTATTTGTTTTTATAAATATATATACAATATATTAGATTCAAAGACATCAAAAAGGCATCAATCTAATTTTTATTCGTATTTCAATGATAATAATAATAATTGTTTGATTATTATTTTTTTCTTCTATGTTATTGCTGACATTTTGTTGAGAATAATAATAATAATAATAATATATAATTAAAAATGACTGAATATTTATTTTGTATGTTTTAGATTTTGACCGGAAAAATTAACTCGTTGGTATTACGATTATGTGTATTTTGGATCCAAATTATATTCCAGTGAAAAACAATTTTTAGACTAGTATATTAATATTAATGGTCGATTTGAAAATTTCTCAAAATTTCAAATCATTTTGATTATTTAAATTCATTGTTTATATAATTTATATATAATTATATATTATATATATAAATTTATACAATTTATAATATATATTTATATAATTGAATTTGGATTGACACATGGACTCTTCAGTTCAACCCAGTTAAATATAGTATTTTAAATAAATATTACAAAATAATAAATTACAGTGACTTTTAAAATAGAAGTGAATTTAATCATGTGAAATTTAACAGCAATTTTGTGTACGACTAGTATACTAATAACCGTTTTATAATGGTTAATAACGTCTATAATGTAGATCAACATAAATGATCAACGTAGATTCACATAGATTTGGTGAACGATTAGCTTATATAAAATATGTTCCCATATCATCATTTGACGTACAAAAATCAATTTTAGTGTATAAAAATACATTGCCACCCAATATTCTAAGCATTAATGACAGTAATTTAAATAAATATTTGGTATTAAATTCGTTTTTTTTTAATTTATATAAAATCAGGTATGTATATATATTTTTAATATTTTTGTATATTTTAAAATTAAATCAAATACATTTTGCTTTGTCTGTATGGAAATTACTATAATACTATAATAAGTGATTTTTAACCAATTAGTTTTCTTAAAATCTAACCACAACTTATAAGTACAGAGTAAATTCAAAAAGGTATCCAACCCGTGGTTTCCATAGTTCCCTGTTAATGTCAACACAATTGATAACTAGTATCAAAATATGATGTCATCAGTTCTTGAATTTTGTATTGATGTGGATATAGAAAACGCGTCCCCCGACAACAGATTATACTCGTATAATTTTGTCCAGACGTCCCCAAAGGTTAGAAACACTTGGTATGCAGCCATTTAAACATTTTACTTTATAACTGATAAAGTCGATGTTTATTTTCGATCAATAATTAAAATAAGTATATACAATAAAATATAATAATTAAAAATAATTCAGACTATTGATCCCATTTAAAAAGCTTCCTTATTTCCAAACATGTTAATAGCGCTTTTTGTAAAAACCACTCACCGTAATAGATTTACAGACCAAGCCGTAATGATATAATAATACTAATAATAATATCTTGTCGTATATAAATTTAATGACTTATATATAATATTATGTCATTTTTTTCTATACTAATATACTCGTATTTTATATCTATTTATAGAAAGTGTTATTGTGATTTTTGTCTGAAATTTAAGCTTTGAACTATATCGTCTTTATTTAATTTTCTTCGTATAATATTATGAATTACTTAATGAAATAATTATCACACATTTAATTAGTAATATACTTTTTTTTTCGATATGAATATGGTGGGTAAAAAAAATCAACTTGTCTATAGATTATACTATTTTGTTCCTAGAAATGTACTTAAATCTAATAATATGGTACTAGATGCGATACTAAATATTATTATATCGATCGCATACCACCCCACTAAATTCAACTGTGTACAAAAGACGATGTGGTCGTGGCGCCACGACGTACTTCGCGTTCCCAAACCGCGTTCAATATAATAACGATATCGAACGCCGTCCGAAAATCATTAATAATAATAATAATAAAACGAGATGGTCGTGATCATTATGACGGTAGACGACTTTTCTCCATACCGATCCGCGAAATATGTGAATTATACATCAAAATATTATTGTGAACGGTGTCGTTGGAACTTGCAAACGGATAGTAAAAAAAAAAATTATATTATAAAAGATGTATAAATATTTCAGAGATTTGCACTAGATGCCAAATCGCAAACGATGGGTTTTTGTACTCAGAACCAAACCATTATAATGATAATATTATGTGCCGGACGGCACGCAGGACCTGGTTTATGGTATCGTGTGCCGTGTACCGCTTACATATACTGTAAATATATTGCAGTCCATTTTACGCATGTTACATGCTATGTACAATGTGTGTGTGTGTGTGTGTGTACAGGGCGATTCGCCAAACACGCCAATTCCCCCCTTTTTTATAGGTAGTAAAATATTTTAGATGTTTTACACCATTCAAGACCTCATGACAATAGGAACTTCTTTATTTCCAAAAAAAAATCAACATTTTACACAATAAATTATTAAACTGAGAATTAGTTTAAAATTGTATTTAAACAAAATTCGAATACATATATTTTCTTTGTTATTTAACTGTATATAAGTACGTACTATCCACTAATTTTAGTAAGGACATTTACAATTATCCTTAAATAATGCATTTACAAAACTATTAATTATTTAATTTAGTACCCAACTACTTATCATTTATTATACTGAGATATTATTTAAAAATTATAAAATGTTGAATATTGATAGGTAATATTAATTAATAATGATAACTACTGAAGGTAATTTTAAAATAACCATGCGAGTAGTCAACTGAATTTCTCAAATATACTGTCGTAGAAATATACGTATTATCCCTACTAGTAAACTAAGTTAAATAATCAAATAACTACTCGCTGAAACTTTGATTTGGATAAATAAAATTACAAAAATAAAATAGTGTTGTTATTTTTATGACTTAAATGATATGAAAAAAATTAAAAATGTATTTATTTGAAAATAAGATCATTAAGTAGGTATATTTTAAAATTTTAAAAATCAGAATTCGAATAAATTCTTTACTAAAAAACTGCAAATGGGGTGTGATCAATGATCATGGTGAATCACGCTGTATATCGTTTCTTGGGATGGTGAGGAGATGGGGTGTCGAGAAGCGGATGAAAAAAATATAATATAATGTAATGATTTTTCGTCCTCGTCCTCTCTGAGTTTATGTACCACCGCCGACGTATAACATAATAATAATATTATTATTGTTGTTATTGTGTTGTATATAATATTATAGCCGGGAACGCGACGACACGGCACTCGGAAATTTTCTCACAAAAGTTTTGTAATCGAATCGAGCGCCCGATACGTTATTGCAATGGTTTTCTGTAAATTGAAAACTTTTTGTTTATGGTTTTTTTTTTTCACAGCGAAAATTTATTTACAGTGACAAAAACGAATTAACCATTCGGCAAGTATTTATTTTACGGAACCGTTAATATTATAATAGTTTATTTTTTCATAGCGTGCGTAGTGCGTACTCCTCGCCGTGTTTTATCCGAATATGCAATAATAATTTAAATCTGGGACAATAAACGGTGATGATTGGTTCGCGTTGTCTTGATATTATGCTATTAGGTTATCAAAATTCGTTTGAAATAAAATGGCTTAACTTTGTTACTGCATATTGCCCATGTTTTGGTAAGACTTGTCGATATGTGTCTTGCTCGTAATGTCGTAACGCGACTTGTTTTACCACGTGCAATATGTTTAGCAAAATAAAACCAATTTTATCACATACGTAGTTGTAGTTTTTGTATAGTATACAGTATTTTTGTATTTACACGTTGAAGCGTCATTTGTTTTGTTTTTTTTTTTTTTTAAATAAAAATACGCTTGGGGATTCGAAATCGAATCGGCTGATACCTAGTTAACTGTGAATTGAAAAACTTCATTATTTTAAGTTAACCGGATTTGTAACCATCAAGAAACTACGACACACGACAATACGAATAGTACTGTGGTTTTAAATCTGATTTGCACTGCTGAATATCTCATAGGTTTACAAATATTATATTATCAGAACAAAGAACGCAGTCATAAAACACCTATACGGTTCTACACTATTAGACATTAGTATTATGTATAATGTACTTTTCTAGGTCATTTAAAAAATATACATTTTTGCCTCTACTGGACATTTTATAAGTAACAGTGGTAGAAAAACTCTAGGTATAATTTTAAAGTATCGTTTTTTTCTGGCATACTACACCTTAGAAAAATAACAAAAAATAAAAACAATCAAAAACCAGTTGGTGAGGTGAAGTGTAAATTAACCATAGTTTATTATATTATTATTGTACTTCATTTACATTTCTTAGTCGTTTTTCATTAACAAATATTTACTTAGGGGTTAGGTGCTATAAATCCTTCTATACTCTACTATTGTATTAATTTAGAACCCTGCAAATCACCCGGGCTGCTTATTTTGGCTTTCTGTAATTATCAACGAATCTAAACCTGTTATTTCACGATGGAGAGAGATTTGGGGTTGGAAATGATAGTGAGATAAGTTCCTCACTTAAGCTAGTTATTATTTTTATTTTTAACCGATTACCGGATTACCGTCAAATTAACTATGGACAGAATATTTTGATTGGTCTGCACTGTGTGCTATACATATATTTAGGTATAGCGAATTTAAACACTATTTATATACTAAGGAGTAAGGACTGTTAAGTACCGTTATAATATAAGTTGATACTTTTTCAACGTAAACCGATAATAACGCTCATAAATATAAGTTAATATATACTGTTGTATTAGGCCTTAATGATTTTTATCAAAATAAGAGATGTTAGTACGTAAGAATTAAGTTAAGAAAAGAACTATAGATAATAAGTAAAACGGCAAAATTCAATAAATAAATTAAATTAATCAATACTTAAAAATTCACACAAATAGGTTAAAATAACAATTGTGTAATTCAGTGTCAGTAAACTTTGTATTGCAGTTAGCATAGTAAGCAAGATATATATAATAATAAGAAATGTAAATAAATTTGTTTAATAATTAATCGGGTGAAAATAACAATTACATAATAGTCATAGTGTCATAGTGTCTATGAACTGTAGATTTAACATAATAAGAGAAAAATGTAAAACAATCGATAGTAATTCGATTGTAAGTT